>JALMQS010000214.1:403359-561961 GCA_024734495.1 Forficula auricularia
AAACTTGACAAGAATTTTGATAATTTTTTTTGTTTTTGACCTCAAACATGATTTTTAAATAATAGAAGGCAACAATAAAAGAGTGTGTCTTCTGCTGGAAAAATAAATTTTTATATTTATTTATAACGAGACTATAATTTCGAGGACTTCGCCCTCTTTCACATCAATTCCTTTGAATCAATTATAATAGAGTGATGAAGGGGTCAAAGCCCTCGAAACTATAGTCTCGTTATAAATAAATTTAAAAATTTATTTTTCCAGCAGAAGACACACTCTTTTATTGTCTCCTTTAATTTATAAAAAATTCTGCTAACTTTCAATTCAATTTAATAGAAGAGAAGTTAGATTTTCAATAACCGTTAGTAATTTCACTGGATATATCGGATTCAATAAATAACATCTTAGCTTTCAAGCTTTTGATCTTTTATTAAATTATCTTCAGGGTTATTGAAAATTATTGTGTAAACATCATTTTGTCTATGCCAGCTTTTCAAAAAAATTTTGTTCCATAAAAATTGTCCAAGGAGATAGATGTACGTGATTACTTCAAATATTATTTTCTTAAATTGAAAGTTTTTTCTGCCGAGGGTAGCAGAATTTTTATATATTGAAGGAGACAATAAAAGAGTGTGTCTTCTGCTGGAATTATAAATTTTATTTATAACATGACTATAGTTTCGAGGCCTTTGCCCTCTTCATCAGTCTATTACAATTTATTCACAGGAATTAATGTATGAATGGAAATAAAATTTATAATTCCAGCAGAAGACACACTCTTTTATTGTCTCCTTCAATATTCACTTTCTTGCATATTCAATATTTTAAAATATTTTTCAGCCGAAAAACAAAGCAAATTTACCAAACTTAAATGTCTTAGAAAGAAAGAAAATAAAAATTTCCATTTCTATACAAAAATGTTAATAAACTTATCAAAGTGAAAAAAAATAATATTTAAAATTTATAAAATATCGGTGGAGTTTTAAAAAATAATTCAAATAAATCGGAAACGAATTGTTTCGAAAACATGAAGAAAAGTACAATATAATTAAAAAAAAGAAAACAATAAAGAATTACAAAAGAGAAAATTATTTATAAAATTTTTAATGATAAATGTTTTATAAAAAATTTGATACACCCTGAAGAATTAGTTTATAGCTCAGAAGATAATCTGATAAAAGAGTTAAAATTTAAAACAGTGCCTTTATTGACCAAAAACCCTACATATTATCCTTGGCAATTTAAATTTTATGGTCTATCCACAAGTTTCTATTTATTATTTTCATTACATAGATTAATATAATTTCTCATTTTTTTCAGATCACTGTATGCATTTAAAAGAACAAGCTGGTGCAAATGGCGAATCGTTATTTTCAGCAGAGAGACGACTTCGTTTAATTCAAAAGAAACAGGCTCGTCAACAAAAGCAAATGAAACAGACCGAAGACCGAAGACGTAAAAATAACATTTTCGATTTTCTTAATTCACGACTAGCTTTGGTAAAAAAAGGTCAGTAGAATTGATTCAAAGAACAAAAATCATTTAGATAATAATTGAATCGGCATTTTTAAAAAAGGGATATGTTACAAAACTCAAATTTTACGGGAGAGATTAAAAGGTGTACCACTTTAATCGTGGTCTTCATAAACTAAAGAAAAAAATTTAAATAATTGATATTATGGTATAGGTATAGCTACTTATAATCCAAGTGTGATTCACGAATTTTATTACTACCAGAACCCTTTGCACAAAACTCCGAAAAACTCGCACATTTTTCCGTTTTACACATTTTACCTAGTCAGTGGCGAATCATAGGGTAAGCGGAATGAGCGGCTGCGGGGGGTCCCGTTCTTGTAAGGGGGCCCAAAAAGGCCTATTGTGTTAAAGTGTTTTTTTAAACATTGTTTTATAACACTTGTATTCAATTTTAGAAAAGTAATAACACCTCGATTTTTTTAATTATTATTTTCTAAGGGTTGAAATTTTATTTAAATCTCACACAAAATTAATTATAATTATTTATTGAACACGAACAAATAATACAATATAACTACAACGTTTCGATCGACTTATTCTGCGGTCGTTTTCACTTATGAACACCCAGTTCAATTCAAATTCAGTTAAACTAAAATTCTATTGTATTATTTTGTTCGTTTTCAATAAATAATTATAATTAAATATGTGAGATTTAAATAACATTTTAACGCTATAAATATAAATAAGTAAAATCGAGGCCTACTTAAATACTTATATAGTAAACATAGTAAAAAATATATTTATTATTTAAGAAATTTCCAAGGTCGCTAATTACAAATGAAATAAAAATAAATTCAATAATCTAGTAAATTATTATTATTATTTAGTAATCTTTATTCACTAAACGGGTTTTAATAAAAAAAATAACAGCTAAGTATCGGGTTGTTCGGAAAGTAATTTCGTTTTTTTTTTGTGGAAATGAAAGACAGTTTTCTTATAATAAACAAATACTTTATTAAATTATATATTGGCCGTTTTGGTCCAACACCTTTTGCCATCTTTCTGGTAGTAGCATAATTCCACGCTCATAAAATTTTTGGTCTTTGCTGGCAAAAAACTGATCGAGGTGGTTTTTGACCTCCTCATTTGAGGTGAAGGTTTTACCGTCTAAAAAATTTTGGAGTGACCGGAACAAATAATAATCCGATGGTGCCAGGTCTGGAGAATATGGTGGGTGTGGCATTGTATCCCATTCAAGCTGTAAAAGCTTTTGGCGAGTGACCAAACTTGTGTGAGGTCTCGCGTTGTCTTGGTGAAACACTACACCTTTCCTGTTGATTAGTTCTGGCCTTTTCTGTTGAAGTGCATCATTCAGTTTGTCCAGCTGATGACAGTAGACTTCCGAATTAATCGTTGTGTTATCCGGTAAAAGCTCAAAAAAAAAACGATTCCTTTAAAATCCCACCAAACAGACAGCATCACCTTTTTTTGGTGAATATCGGCTTTGGAAATGGTTTGAGCCGGTTCATCTTTTTTGCTCCATGACCTCTTGCGTTTGACGTTGTTGTATACAACCCATTTTTCGTCCCCAGTGATGATTCGCTTCAAAAACGGATCATTTTCGTGACGTTTGAGAAGCGAATCGCAGACGTCAATGCGGCGACACAGATTTCTCTCTGTGAGAACATGGGGAACCCATACATCGAGCTTCGAGGATAATCCCAGGCCTTTCAAGTGGTCATAAACTGTTGAATTTGATAAATTTAACTTCAATCCGATCTCACGTGTTGTTATTCGCCGGTTCGCATCAACTAATGCCTTTATCGCGTCTTTATCAGCTTCAACCGGCCTTCCCGAACGTGGTGCATCTTCGACATCAAAATTGCCGGATCGAAATTTAGCGAACCAGTTCTGGCACTGGCGTACTGTCAACACACCTTCTCCATACACATCGGTCAATTTCTTTCTGGCTTGAACAGCATTTTTACCCTTTCTGTAGTAAAACAGTAAGATATGTCGAAAATGCTGCTTATCGCTCTCCATATTTAAAAGGGCACCAACCAAAAACTACTGCATAGAATTAATTAGAATTTTTCACACACAAGCCTTGCCTTATGAGCTCTCAAAGCATATAAAAATTATACGGCTTAAGTGTGAAGTTGGGCGCAAAAAAATACAATTAAATCCTCTGTGGGGAAAAAACGAAATTACTTTCCGAACAATCCTATATATTATTCGGTAGATAACGCTGTTGCGTTACTTTCAGGCTACACGTTTTTCCATGGCTTTTGTTATCCATGCCGACAAGAAACGTTTTGTGCATTTTGCATAATATTATATATCTTTTATTTCATTATATATTTTTTGAAAATTTGTATTGTTCACTCACAAATAACGAAATAAATAAAACCTCGATTTACGAAATAAACGGGAGAAAGATCGTTTTCTATCCTGAAACGCGTAAAACATTATTTATGAAGCACTATGGGAGAAGATAGACTAAATGCTATGGCGATTTTATATATAGAGAGGGATATTATGAATAGAATTAATACAGATAAAATAATTGATGAATTTTCAAAAAATAAAGCAAAAGAAAGTTTATATAAAAAATAGTTATTTTCTTTATTCCCTGTTTCTTTAGTTCAACTCTCTAATGCTACCTTTCCACCGAAAATCAATCGGGATTTAAATAAATTGCTTTTTCGAGTATTTGTATTATGTTTTATAAAT
Organism: Forficula auricularia; assembly: GCA_024734495.1. Lineage (NCBI taxonomy): Eukaryota > Metazoa > Arthropoda > Insecta > Dermaptera > Forficulidae > Forficula > Forficula auricularia. The sequence goes on from JALMQS010000214.1 coordinate 407,566, forward strand.
TTTAAAATAATTTTAATTCTTGAACTGGTTCTATGATTTGGGTCTCCCCTTGTTGCTACTAAAAAAGATTCTCATCAAAACCCAGTACTTTATTTAAAACTTTCCTAATTTATTTATAGTTTCCTTATCAATGAACAAAAACAATCAAATACCGATATTCCTTATCGTGCACTTGATCAGCAGATCAATCATTGTTATCAATCACTTCTAAATAAGGATTGTTTGTTTCAACAATCCAACTGAACTAATCTATATATATAAAATTAAGGTTTTGTCTGTACATAGGTCCAAATCACGCCAAATTTTGGTTGCACACTTTTCAAACAAAGATTGAACGAAAACACCCTCAACAAAATTTCTGTCTGTCTGTATGTCTGTATGTCTGTCTGTTTCAGTGGTTTCCGAAAAGTTGCTCACGATTCACGTAAAAACGCCTGAAGGGATTATTATGAAATTTCATATTTACATCAGATGTCTTCTAATTTACGTTTTTAGCTATATAACGTTTTGATATTTTGACCCCAGAAGGGGGTTGGGGGGGGGGGGAGCGCACGAACGAAAATTATCAAATAACTCCTAAACTATTAACCCTGCGTCAAATTTTATGATAAACAAAGTTGTAGGGGATGTGATTTCTGACAACTTTTGTTTAAAAAAATTTCCCCAAAAAGGGTGGGGGGTGAAAAAATGTAAATTCTTGCCCTTGGAGCAAACTCAACCAAATTTTGTATACATAACCTCTGGGCTTCCATAGGGCATAGCGGTGGTGGGGTTCAGGGGCTAAGCGGGGGTGTGGTGCGCAGGGTTGGAGGGCGGGGGGTGGATGGGATGCGGGTCCAGAGGTGGGTGGGGTGCGGTTTGGGTGTGGGGACGGGGGTTGGCAACGGGTGCGGGGGGGTTTCAGGGAGCATGCACCCTGGCTAGCAAGAGGGCCGCCGAAGGCGGGCCTTGCAGCTAGTTTATAATATATTTATTTTATGAAAAATTATTTGAAAAAAATAAATGTTTTGTTAATAAGTACCAAAATTTGGATATAATCTTTCATGGTTCAGAATTTTTTTTATTTTTTGTTTAATTGATTTTGAGGGCCCCGTTATTTTATTGACTAGGATCCCCACTTGACTTGATCCGCCACTGCACCTAGTGTTACAATGAAATATGTAAGTAAATAATATGAACAAAATTATTTATTTTTATTTAGAATAAGTTAAAAATGAGTCCCAATTGGAAAAATAAAAATTAATCATCAGCTGACTTTTGCACTGATGGTTGGCCACTGTATTATAGACGAGTAAGGGGCCGTTCATAAATTACGTCACACAAATTTCAAGATATTTACACTCCCACTCCCCATGTGTCACATTCTATCACATTTTCATTGAGCCCCCTGTATTGTGACGTCACACTATCACTTTTATATCCTATTATTTAACGATGTACAATGTAATATTGGAAAAAGTTTAGAATAAAAATAAATTGCCTCACAAGATTTTAACCCATTATCTTAAACAAATTAGTCGTTGTTGAAAAATTCACAAAAAATATTTGTAACCAAATCTTCAGGAAATGAATCCTTAATTACAAGAAAAAAAGTTTATTTATTTAAAAAAAAATTTTAAGTGTTTTTTCTAAAAATTGCTTGCTTACAATTTTTTGTCTAGATTTATTTTACAAGATTTCCAGGCTGGAATAATAATAATAACCTGAAATCTAAGAAAAAATTTGAAATTTTTTTAATTTGACTTTTGTGACATCACTATTTTTAAGATCCCCGGGCCCCCTGTCACAAATCTGAGATGTCTCCTCCCCCCTTACTGTGTGACGTAATTTATGGACGATCCCTAAGTTCAAGTGCAGCTGGAGGCACTTTCCAACATCAACGATTTTCTTTCCATTGTTTGCGACCTTTGCTGTCCTGTTTTCTGGTTGGTTCGACATCCCAGTGAGAAGAAGGTTTTGTTTTCTCAGCGAGTTGTTTACCAAGTTTCCCATATTAGACCGTCCATTTCAACCATAAGGGAGAATGGTGTAAGTTCTTGGTGAAACATATTAAAAAAGTTCCAAAAAAACATTTTCAAAAAAATTTTCTTTACTTTACTATATGAAATCCTATTTTTACACAGCAAGTATATGGATTTTGGTATAAAGGTATCCTTCCCGCAAAAAAAAAATCATTTTTCCGAAAATAGTCTCTTTTTACAAATGCAGATTGAATTAAAATATTAATTTATTTAAATATATGTTTTGTTTCGTTCAAAGGTTCAAATGAGAAAGAAATTAAAAAGCAGGCAGCGCAACTAAAAGCAGAAACCAACAAAGGATTGAACGTCGCCAGTTTGCAGGTATATCAAAAAAACCTCAGTGATGAAATTCACAAACCTATTTCTAGTCATTAATCGAGTGGCCGCGATACACATTATGAATCCTAACAAATAATCTAACTTATTGGATCCAGGAAGTTTTAAAGATTCTTTTCTCCGCTGATTTTTAATGGCCAACTTCTGCCTGTTCTCTTAATAAGCCCTATAGTCCTATACATATAAAAAAATTGAATTAGTATATTTTATATGCGGCCCGAAGCATTTGTTTTTTTTTAAATGCGCCCATGTAAGCCAAAAGGTTTGACACCCCTGGTCTAGACTCCTATAGTGTTCATTTATGATAAATTAAATTGTTAGCTATGATATTTTAGCATTTGTGTTATCTCATTATTTATTTTTCATTTTTTATTATACTTATTGGGATATTTTAACATTAATTTATTCCTTAATAAATTAATATTTATTATATACTAGCTTCAAGGCCAGCCTTTGGCGGGCCTTTTGCTAGCCAGGGGCTTCTGACCCATGTGGCTGCTTTAATGATGTTTTATTAGTTACAGAGAATAAATATAATTGTTTTATTATAAAGTCTTAAATAGATATAATTTAATATTCTATTTAACTGCAATATACACTCATAACAAATAAGATGAAACAAATATTTAAAATGTATTAAAAATCCACTTGTTATAATTAAGGGAAAATAAAAAAAAGTTATATTATATGTAGGGATTATTATAGATAAGAAGACTTGAAAATTACAATAATTATTCCTTTTGCTAGACACAAAAGTATATACAATCTATTTATAAAAATTCTCTTATTCTCAAGCTTGAGTTGTTTATCATAAAAGAATTTAGTCTTTTTGATTTTAAGTCGATTCTTCCACGTTTTCAGTAGAGGTTGCCATTAATAGTCAAAACATCAAAAATGGAATGCAATAAGGTTATTCCTCTAGTATTAGATAAGAATCGATCGTTATTTTTGATTTTAAGTCGATTCCTTCATGTCTTCAGCAATGGTTACTAATAAAACCGAAACGTCAAAAATCGAATGTAGAATGGTTATTCCTCGACTGTTAAAAGAGAATCGATCATTATTTTTGAATTGAAGTCAACATGAACTGCAAATTGCAAGTGATATCTGATTAATAATAAAGAAATAAACATATTAATATTTCAAATGAATTTGGATAAAGTTTAGCAACGATCCGTTGCAGTTTATTTTTTTAATTTTTGTTTTTAAATGTACTTTAAAAAAATAGATAGTTTTTTTAAATCTTTGTTCCATTATTAAATTCTTCTTCAACGATAATGTGGTTAGAACTATTGAGAATGAATGACACTCAAAAATCTTACAAACAGGGCCGCCAACATTTGTTTTTTTTGCTCGTTTAGTCCTTTTATTGTCTGGCAAGCTATGTTAACCTGATTTTTTTTTAGTTTTTCCTGAATTTTCCGATTTTCCGGGCAACTTTTCCAATTTTTTTTTACGTATTAACCTGAATTGGACTATTACGAACATTTAAAAAAAAAATTAGCCAAATCGGTCCAGGCATTTCAGAGATCTGCGCTTACAAAGAAACAGAAATTCAAATTTATTATATAGATTTATAATTATAAATTAGTTTAAACTCAGTGATATTTAGCAATAGCTCTTGTGATATGCATTAGAATTAGTTAAGTATGAGATATATTTTTTATTTATTTATTATTTAACTTTAAATTAGGTTGGAGTTGGTGGTGTTTCACAAGGAGAAAAATTAAAATACAAAGATTTTTTTTTAGTTTACTCTATATATTTCGAGCTCTTAACTCATCGTCAGGAGAACATTGACTAAAGATAACATGATATTTTGAACAGAATCAATATCATGTTATCTTTAGTCAATGTTCTGACGTATAAGGCTCGAATATATAGAGTAAACTAAAAAAAATCTTTGTATTTTAATTTTTCTCCTTGTGAAACACCACCAACTCCAACCTAATTTAATTTTAACAATGTTTCACTATAAACCAACACCGCGTTCCCTAAATTTTATTATTATTTAACGTTAACTATTTGTTAGAATCATTGTGAAGTGGCTAAAATGGAAATTATTCCAAGACCATACAAAAAACAGTTCTTTATATTCTCAAAACACACATATATATAAAATTCACCAATATGTTCCCAACTCATAAAAATCAATTTTCAATTCACATCATAGAACAGAAACCAATTAATTAATTAATTTTTGTACAGTTATCGGAACAGATACGAAAAGCGGAACGGGAAGCCGCCCGGCTTCGCCAGGGAATATCAAGACAACCAACTTCATCCGGTGCTCGATCAAATTTAGAAACACAATTAGCGGCAAAAGAAGAGCAAATTCGTGGACTTCGAGTTTCAGAGAAATCTGTAGCACGAGAAAAAGCACAACGCGCACAACGAGATAAATTAGCTATTTTTTAAAAAACAAAAAGAAAAAGAAAAATCATGACAAACAATTTTTGATAACGTAAAAATATGTTTAATCGAGGGATGAACCGCGATTGGAATTAGGTGTACACCGTCTTTGGAGTTATTTGGAATTACTTTGGAATTCATTAGATAATCTATTGTCTTCTACTTGGAAATAAAAGTGGAAGTGGAAGTAGGTGTACACGATTTTAGGTGGCGGTTCACCCCTCGTGTTTAATTAATATTAAGGGTTAAAATAAAAATTATTTTTGAATATTTCATACCCTGCTTAGGGTATCGAATCCGTTTCCTTCGAATAATAATCACAATTACTTATTATTTTAACCCTTAAGATTTTCTAAAATGTTTTGCTCGAAAAGAGTAAGAGCCTAAATGTGATTCGACGCCAAAAAAAACCTATGAAAATTTTTTCTAGGCTTTGGCGAAGGAATTAAATATAAGATAAGGGGCCGTCCATAAATTACGTCACACAGTAAGGGGGGAGGGGACATCTCAGATTTGTGACAAGGGGACCCGGAGATCTTAAAAATTGTGATGTCACAAAAGTCAAATATATTTCTTAGATTTCGGGTTATTATTATTCCAACCTGAAAATGTTGGCAAAATAAATCTAGACAAAATTTTTTTACAATTATTAAATTATAGGGTATATAAAATGGAAAAGTATGTATATATGTTTGTATGATCCAAACGATCTGATTGGCCAGTGCATAGCCAATGACAAAGCGTTAAATTATTAGAACGATTATGATTGGTCAGATAGTGAACGTGCTTAACCAATGCGTTAAATAAATATTAAAAAAAACTCTTGGCCATCTTGAGACGCTGCCCGCCAGGGCAACCTGTCCGGAGGGCCTAGGTGCAGAAGGCGTGCCGATGGAGCAGCTAGTAGGGTATAAAAATGATAATGTGACGTCACAATACAGGGGGGCTCAATGAAAATGTGACGCAGGAGGAGGGGAAAAATTCCTGAAACGAAATTCCTGTGACGTAATTTATGGACGGCCTCTAAGCTGTGGGTGAATTAATAATTATTAGATATTATACAGGGTGTTCCTAAAACATACTGACAAACTTCGAGTGATTATAGAAGACACTTAAACAAGTAGTATTTGGTAAAAACGAAATTTATTTTATGGTTTGCCAATCCATAAATCGACGATACAATTTCGCTATGGAAATAAATGGTCAACATTTAAGTAAATACTGTAAATATGAATAATTTACCCAAAATGGCTCATTTTCGAACATCAATATATTAACCAAAATTCCCTGTTTTAGTGTCCTCTATAACCTGACCGTAATTTGCCCAAGGCCTGCGCCCCTAGGCAAAAAATAAATAGGCGCCACTTAATTCCAATATACGGGTAACAAATATAATTATCAAGAAGATTAAGTGCTATAAGGCTTAAAAAATGTAAAAAAAAAATCAATAAAAATAAGCTGCTCGTTAATTCCAATATACGGGTAACAAATATAATTATCAAGAAGTTAAAAGGTTTAAAATATTAACCTTGAAAACCCAACAATTCTTGACAAAAGGCAGGTGGGATCATTTCCAACACCAAGCCTTTTATTCAAATGGAATTCGGGCCCGATTCGGCACACCCTGTTTAAAAAACTTTTAGAAAATAATTGCAATTTATGAGCACCAATTTTCTTATAATTTCGCTTTCAATTTTAAATTCATCAAATGAATAGAAATTAACTGAACCAATATAACATTAATTATCTGGTGATTCTACGGTAACTGTGGCGCCGCAATCTGACGATGGATTCTTATACATAGTACTCACCAAAATAAGACGAAAATGAGGAATACCATTTTTCGAGATAGCGAGTTTAAAAAATACTGTTTTTTTTATTTATTTTATTTTTCAATTGTTTTTTTATAGAAACCACTGAAACCATAGTATCACGGGGGTTCCGTGTGGCGTCGCTATTTGACGACGGATTCTTTTAGAACTAGACAAAATAAGTCGGAAAGTAAAAATAAAAATTTGAACTGAAATTAAGTTTATGGACTGTGATGTCTCAAGTGAGCGCCAATGGGCGTTGGCAATTTTCACTTTTAGTAGAAATTTTCATAGGTTCGGTTCTATTCATCATCTCGGTCAAACCGAGCCGAACTGAATATATCTTAACCGAACCGGCAAGGACTTTTACATATTCGAATTTTTTTGGGCATATACTAATTATTTTTTAATTATGAAAAGCTTCTTTCAGCGGAGGCTGTACTTACCCGTATCGTTAGTAAAATTCGATACACAATGTAAATATTTGGGTAAATTTCTTTCAAGTTATTTTCTATTATGTATTGAAGCAGTTCTTTCACATCTTTAATGAAGTCTGGTACATTTAGGATCATTGTTTGTATTTCTTCATGTAATTCGTTTGAAGTCACTCACTCGCAGGACTGTGTGATTTCAAGGGTAGGGGTTTTTGGAGATTCCAGCCAATGAGAAGAGGTTACTCTTTTTTCGGGTTTGAATTTTTAATTTTTACGTTGCGTCCAGCTATGCGTATTTGCGTTGCGCTAGGCCCCTCGGACCGTGAGGTGGCCCACGCCTAACGCCGCCTCTGTACTACGGTTTCCGTAGTTTCTATAAAAAAACAATTGAAAAATAAAAGAAAATAAATAAGTTTAGTTTATTTAATAATAATAATTATTAAAATTTTTCCAGTACAAAATACATGCCAGAATGAGGCTTCGGTACTTTCTTTTAATACATTGAAAGGTAATTTTTCTGATTACATTTACTGATTCTATACATATTGTTTATTTCAACTATTTATTTCAATTTTTCTCTTCCTCATCTTCATCGGTCGATGTAGCTCTTGGTCCCCTGGCCCCTTCTCTTTTCTAGATCGTCTTTATCCTTCCCTTCATCCGTCTTATTACATCATCTTCCTTCCTTTAATGGTTCTAATTTTATCTTGGTACCTTCTTATCATTTCTTCCCCTTCCTCTTCTTCTTTCTCAGTGCTTATAATATTTTAGCAATCGCCTAGTATTATTATTTCACTATCTTTCTGAATTTCCGGGAAAAATATATTTTCTAGTTCTTTTCTCAGTTGTTCCATCCTTTCTTATATACCAGGGGTGGCCACTAACCTTAACTTTGGGAGCCGCAAATTTATAAAACGGTTTCAAATCGAGCCACATTGTTTGGAGATTAATTAATGGTTTATTAAAAAAAAGACATTTTATAAAATATAAATGAAGTAACATTTATTTTTTGCTCTACTTACTTATAACATTAGTGTTCAATTACAATAAAAAAAAAAGAAATAATATTTTACTTTTGAGAAGTGCTTTTACGAGTGTTCATGTTGTCTGTTAGTTCTTTAAAATCTAATTGAAAAGTTTTTGTTTTGCCGAGAGTAGCAGAGTTGTTGATTCACAAAGAGAAACAAAGAGGTTGTCCTCTGCTTGATGCAAAATAAACATACACACATATATATCGAGATGATATATCTTTATATATATTATTTATTTGTTTGAGACTATAGTTTGGAAGACTTGGTCTTCATCATCAGTCTTTCTTCAATTATAAATGTTTTTCATGGAGTCAATATCATATGGATATTGAAAACTTGTATCCATATGATAATGACTCCATGAAAAACATTTATAATTGAAGAAAGACTGATGATGAGACCAGGTCTTCGAAACTATAGTCTCAAACAAATAAATAATATATATACAGATATATCATCTCGATATATATATATATATGTGTGTATGTTTATTTGCATCAGGCAGAGGACAACCTCTTTGTTCTCTTTGTCTTTAAAATCTGGCTGATAATTATCTGAGGTACTCAAAAAAATGCTAAAACGATTGACTTCTTTTATAATAGATCTTCTCGAAAAATATCATTCCTTACATCAATAAAATTAATTCTTATTTCAATCCTGAATGTCATGAGTCCGACATACAAGAGTTAATAAAAAAACTGTTAATAGCATCCAAACTATTTATATAAATTTTAAATTTTGATACATGATTACATTTGTATATATGTATATATAAAAATGTAATTATTGTAACTTAAAAAAAAAAATATAAAAAAAAAATTGTTTTATCTATTGACCTATTGTATTCTCTCTTTTTCTCTTCATATCAAAAATATTTGTGGTCAATCATTTATATTTCTGGTATTTATATCTAGAACTACAAATCATTTCAAAAATTCCAACTACCTAAAAATACTTTTCAACTCACTAGTTAGAAGCAAGCTAAGGAATATTGCAGTACAATTATAATTGGTAAGGGCAGTTCGCACGAGTTCACTTAAATGTTCATCAGTTAGTTCGGATCGATATTTAGATTTGAGTACAGTGATTGACACACATAAGTAGCTCCAAATATTGATATTAGTCTCTTAGCACACTCTTTTGTTAGTGGGTATTTTTCTTCTGGGACCTTCTTCCAAAACTCTATGGCCGAAACGCCACTTCGTTTGAATCCTTTTAGTCCTTCATCCTCTTGCAATTCTAGTATCTCCGACTCTACAGCTGCTGTATCCTTTGTAATTGGTGATGAAACAGGACAACCATCGCCCACAACATCAACAGCAAAAGGATTTTCCAGGAATGAAAATGAAGGTTTGAGTGTTCTCAAATCATTAAATCTGTCATTTATTTCTTCAGCAAGACCAGATATTTTGCACAAATAATCTTCTGTTTCCACCTGAACATCATTAGGGTGGCTTTCAATAATTTTCTTCAAATATTTGAAGTGAGCGAATGTCTTAGCTTCAAGGTCTTTTCGAAAGAATCTTAATTTGCTAGAGCCACGTTGTGGCCACCCCTATTATATACCGTTAATATCTTGATATCTCACCCTTCTTTCTCTCTGTATTTTACGGTCATTCCATATTTCCACCTATCAATTTCTTCTTTCATCTGTTTTTTTTTTTTTTTTTTTGAAAATAAATAAAAAAAACAGCATTTTTTTAAACTCGAAAAATTTTATTCCTCATTTTCGTCTTATTTTGGTGAGTACTATAGTCAGATCGCGGCGCCACAGTTACCGTAAAATTGCCAATTATCTTATATAATAGAAAAAAAATGTAATTAATTTTCCCATTTTCTAATCTGAGACTGGCTAAAAGTAATCATAGATTATGACAATTGTTTGTCAATTTCAAGTGTATTTTATTAAATCAACCACTTGTTGATGAGTGCGCGTAGTTTTTAGAAATATTCCAGTTAAAAATCTCTAATAAGGAGTTCTATGATAATATATTTACATATTTATATATATATTTGTACATTTTTACTTTAAAATATCTTATTAATATGATAATATTGTGTATATAAATACTCGTTTTTAGAAAATCTACAAGTTTTTTTATTATCATTTACCTTACTATATAATAATATACAGAATGTTTCAGGGTCGAGTATTTTGAAAGTTTTTCTCATCTTATACAAAAAACTTTAATATAAAAGGATTTTAACAGACTTTCATAACTAGGCTTACCATACGTCTCGGTTTGACTGGGACTGTCCCGTTTTTTAGAGGTTTTTTTTCTAAATATATAGATTTATTCTTTTGGTCTGAGATCTGCTTCTCTGAGCATTACTCGATATTTATATTGAAAATTTACAACGAAAAATATAGTTCAACAATGTAAAGTAACAATAGAAACAAAAATCAAAATAGTATTTCGCCTTTGTTCCTGCTCAAGATTGGAAATTTTTTTGTTGAACTCACATTGAAATGTGTCCACACGAAATTTAATTTGGTCCACTGTAGATTTTACCGCTGGCCTCAACAATTCAACAAGATTGGCAATGAAATCAGCAATCCCGAACAATTTATTTACTGTGTTTTTCATTAGATCGCCGTCGACTTTGGGGCCCATTCTGACAAGAATCACACCACCGGCAGAAAAAATAATTCACAATTTTCACAAAAATACACCGTTTTCTACGTGGGAATCCATCCACGGTCCCAAGGCAGGAGCGATGTCAGGCACGCGATCATAGTGATCATTTTTAAGGGTTTTTGACTCAAAAAGTTACTGAATCGATCTCGTTCAAAATTGAATTGAATTATTAATAATTAATTATTTTTATAATATCTATTAATTTCATATTTTAAACAATTATTTCAAAGGAGTTATTAGCGTTTTTTTCAAATTGGACTTCAAATAAACTACCCTTTAAAATGGAAATATTCTAATAAAAATTATTTACTATAAAAGATAAACGACAATAACACACAGATATGAAATTTCAATACATTTGATTAAATATCTGATAAGAAAAAAAAAACTTTGACATTTTTAGTTGAACCCTGGAGAAGAAATTGAATCTTTTCATAAAATTTCATTTAAACTTAATAATTCTTAATCAAATGGTTTTAAAGTTACTTTGAACCTTCAGATAGATGAAATCAATAAAATAAGATCGATTTCTTTCATATTTATAATTCTTTTGGTCTATTTTATCGAGAGTCTGGGTCGCAAGCCTCTCGTCATCAGAGATTGTTAGAGAGGGAATTTCACACATTTTTGTATGGATTCTTTTTCAGCTACAATCTTATAATAATTATATATCATTTCACATATTTAAATAATCATACTGAGAAAATCTACCGCATACTGTTTATAGTAATAAAAGCTTAAAAGCATGCGCATAGTGTTAAGGGGGGGGGCAAGGGGGGTTTGCCCTCTTAGAAAAATCGAGTCAATATCCCAATAACTATTTATGCTATGAGATTAATTTTATTCTTAAAAAATCAATACAGATTGAAAAAAGCAGATCTCAAAAAAAATTATCTTCCCATATAGCTCAGTAAATAGGGGGTTTCAGCTTATATTAATTGCGGGAAAAGATTTTATTTTAGGGTTGTTTGGTATGGTATGGGTGTGGCAAATCTAAGTTTGCGACCTCGGAAGTCTGGGGGACAACTTTTGGCGGCCGAAAAACCTCGAAATTTCCGGACGTTTTCCAGTTTTTCGCTTATAACTCGAAAACAGTTCATATTTTATAAATAACCGTTCTATAGCAAATTAAAGAGGACAAATTTTCGCGTTGATTAAAAAAAGGAATGCAAAATTGGTCTAGTAGTTCGATTTTTAATGGGGATCCAAAAACAGCTCCCAGGATCACTTTTGAATATCCCTAAAACTCGAACTTTTTTCGATTTTTTCCCATTTTGACCACGAAGAAGCACGTTTTCAACAAAGAAGCCTCTATACTTTTTAAAACTAGATTAAATTTTCTACAATTTAAACAAAGTTTCATATTAATTGGATAATGTAACCCGCGTCGCAATGAAATTAAAATTTTGAAAAAATGCAATTTTTTGCAAAAAATCTCAGTTTTTCCTTCATAAAATGAAAAGCACTCATCCTAGAAACTTGATTTCTATCTCATTCTCTAGAAAATTTTGTTAACTTGAACGTTTACTTGGACCACTTTTTTGTTAAAATTTCTGATTTATAGATATACTAAATTTTCCGGACAGGATATGATCCGAATCCTCATAGCGTCGTGGAAATTGCTGGATATCTATAAATCTAAGAGTTTTATCAAAAGAGTGGTCCAACTAAACGTTCAAGTCAATAAGATTTCCTACAGAATGAGATAAGAATCAAGTTCCTAGGATCAGTAATTTTCATTTTATGAAGGACAAACTGCGATTTTTTGCATTTGATTGGGCGGTCGCCACACCTCGCTCAACCCTGGCGCCCCCTAGGAAAATTCCCTAACTACGCCAATGTAGAACTGTACTGTTGCTACTGTGCATACTGCATATATACGAAAAAGTATGATTTTTAATTAAATCAAAACTTCATTATTTTAAAATAGACCGCTTAGTTCAACTCAATCTCCTGTACAAGGCGCAATAAAGAACTAATTAGCCACATTATAATCAAATTTAACGATATTATTTAAAATAATAGCTTTATTTGAAATAATAACTTCTGCGATATATAAATATAATATATATAATTTATATTTCTTGTTTAGAATTTAGTGAGTTTATTTTTGTCCCTAGAGGCGAATTTGGCGCATGTCAAAATAAAACTGAAAATGTCAAAGTATAAATTATATTTATTAATACATTTTTAAATTAAAGTTTTTTTATTTATATAAATTAATTTTGATTCTTTTTTAGATTTCAATGAATTCAATCAACCATTCAATTTTTTTTTCTTCATTTTTTTCGATTAAGAAATAATAAATAGCTATGAATTCTTTAAAATTTATCAAACATATTCTAAAAAATTGTAAGTATAAACACATTTTAATAACTATATCATAATAAGCATATATTTTAAACTAATAATTTAAATTAGAATTAATTAAGAAATTAAAACAAAACATTGTAATATTGGAGGAAAAAGTGAACATTTTCAAGACTCGGTTACTCTGTCTGCAGTTTCGGTGAATTAATCATTTTAAATGATAAATATCTAAATCTGATATTCATTTCGATTTAATATTTTCTTACCCTGGAGTCAAAAGGCCGTTCTAGAATACATGGGCGCCGACAGGGGGGTTCACTTGCAAATAAACATACACACATATATATCAAAATTATATATCTGTATTTATATATTATTTATTTGTTTGAGACTATAGTTTCAAAGATTTGGCCTTTATCGTCAGTATCGTGTGGATATTGAAATTTTTTTGATCTTTACTTAGCTGAGAGCCAGTTAAAATTAAAAAACAATTTTCAGGACACATTCTTATTAAACATAATAATATGTATCAATAACTTTTAAGGAGTTAGGTGTTGGTTCTAGGTGAAACATTTTAATATAATAATAAAATTTGAGCAAGATACGAGGTAGGTAGGTATATCGGATTCAAAACTCAAATTTTGTTTTATTTCTTTTTTTGTGAAACCTACCTCGCATCTTGCTCAAGTTTTATTATTATAATATGTATCCCTTTTATAACAAAGGACAGACGCACAATGGAGGTGGGGAGGTTGGTTTTTCCTTTTTACACCTTTTTTCCCTTTTTTATTTAACTAAATCTTTATTTTGACAGAAAACATTTTAACTAAGATGCTATTTGATAATTCAATTTTGCTGTTCAAACAAAGGTCTGAATTTTTATTGAATGATCTCAAAATTTCTAAAGATTCAATTTCGCTTATTAATTTTGGGTTTCTTTCTGTTTTAATTAATATTAATTCCTGTGCATTCCGGAAAAGAGTGATTGTTTGAATTTAAATGTTCAGCTAATGAATTCTCTTTTTTCTGATTTCTAAAATCTCGGAAGTGTTCGCTTAATCGAATTTTCAAATTCCGTTCTGTTTTACCTACGTAGATCGCGTCACAATCCTCTCATTTCAAACTATATACCCCTTCTTTTTCTATATTGGGCAATTTGACCTTTTTATTTGAACTTAATTCTTTCTCTAGAGTAATCAAGTGTTTTGAATATTGTGTTGAATCCTAAATTTTTCATTTTCTCTTTTAATTTTTCTATACTTCGATACTGACCCCATGAAAAATAATATTTATAATTAAAAAAGACTGATGGTGAAAGGCTGAGTCTTCGAAACTATAGTCTCAAACAAATAAATAATATATATACAGACGAGCTGCTCCAGGCGTGGCTTCGGCACGCCCTCTACAGCTCAGCCCTCCGGGCAGGTGGCCCTGGCGGGCAGCGTCTCGACATGTGATTATTAGGTCTGTAATATATATTTGTAATATTTTGCCCCCTCTTTCGCCCCCACGCACTCATTTTGGCTATTGATTTTTACAGCATACATTTTATATAGTCTTAAAAACTAACATTACAAAATTTGATCTATATCGGAGAGAGTATTAATTTTTTGCCCCCACTCACATTTTGGGAGGTTGAAATTATTTTTTAGATATTTGCAAATAAATAACTCTCAGTTTTCTAAAGAGTAAATGTACTAAAAAGCTAAAAATTTCTATATTTTGCCCCCCCTCCCCTTTCGCCCCCATACAGTCAATTTTGATAGTTGATTTTTACAGGAATAGTTTCTTAAAGTAATAAAGAATAACTCTACAAAATTTGATCAAGATAGGAGAGAGTTTTAATTTTTGCCCCCACTCACATTTTGGATAGTTGGGAGTCGAATTTCAAAAAATCCTGAAATTACTTTTTAGATATTTGTATTTAGAATTTTATTAAGTAAAAATCAAGTAGATATCTTATCGTTCTTAATTGAAAATGCATAATTAGTGTAAACACATTGCAAAGATATTTTGTCCCTTTTGACCCCTTTAGGGGTCGA
Source organism: Forficula auricularia (assembly GCA_024734495.1). NCBI lineage: Eukaryota > Metazoa > Arthropoda > Insecta > Dermaptera > Forficulidae > Forficula > Forficula auricularia. The sequence continues at coordinate 422,602 of JALMQS010000214.1, forward strand.
ATTTCAAAAAATCCTGAAATCACTTTTTAGATATTTTAATTTAGTATTTTTATAAGTAAAAAGCAAGTAGATATTTTATCGTCCTTAAGAGATATCGCATAATCAGTGAAAACACACTTTGCCCCCTTTGACCCCCTTAGGGGTCGAATTTCGAAAAATCCTTTCTTAGTGAGCCTCTATGTCATAGATGTAATATCCTCTCCAAATTTCATGTTTCTATGTCACGTGGTTCTGTCTGTTTTGATGATGAGTGAGTGAGTGTATCGGGCAAAGAATTTTATATATCTAGATTGATATATATGTTTATGTTTATTTGCATCAAGCAGAGGACAACCTCTTTGTTTCTCTTTATGAATCAACAACTCTGCTACTCTCGTCAAAATAAAAACTTTTCAATTATATTAAGTTCTGTTTATGATCTCGGTTCGATTAGATAAAAAATACGTTGCCAAACATTACCTTGTAAGGTTCGGTTAAGATATATTCGGTTCGGCTCGGTTATTCGGCCCGTATACCTTCATTTCGGGCTGGTTAGATTGGCGTTAGCATCGTGCCTAGATTTGACAGGGGCCACCTGATCTTCGCTTTTACCGATAAAAACTTGAGGCGTCTAGGTTGCTGTCCAAATTTGTTCATCACCTTGTCAATGAATTCAATACTCTTTTCCTGTGCACACTGAGAATTCACATGCCGCTTAGCCTCGCATCTCCCATCGTTGACCAATTCCACGTCTTAACACGTAACGTACTAAATGTATCTTCAATGCTACATGTTGTCGCTGGAATAGTTACACCAATTTTGATTGCTTCACATACCGCTGGGTGAAACGGTAACTTGAGAAATCAAATCTGCGTATTCATTAACAAGAGATTCATTTAAGGCCGCATCACTCGCTTCATCTGTCTCATGATCCATGACGGTTTCAATTGTATTTATTCTACAATCATTTTTGTTTTTGCGATAAACGGCTTGCTCATGAGAAAAATCAATACTATCTTGATCCAATTGGGGATTGTACGTCTATAATTTGGCATTTTATAGTCGGCTAAAGATGTAACACCTTGGAAAGTTTTGGGGAATATAAAGTGTCATTTTATACGCCAGTTTTTGGTAACCATACATGGTGTATTTAAATTTCCACACAAACTATCAATCATTCATTTTAGAACCAGTTTTCTCAACTCAGAATCGTCGTTGTTGGGAATTTCATCTGAAATCAGGTCGTCGTGTTCTTCTGGACTAATGGTTTCATCTTCATTTACCAGAACAAATGCATATTCGGAAGACCACGTTTTTGGAGTTCTATTGTATAAACGTAACGTCTTGTGATTTTCTAAGAAAATTTAAATCTATTTCTATCGCCATCTTGAACTCTGTCATATTCAAGAACGAAACGTTCTACAATTTATCGTTCTTAAGTTGTTCTGGGTATCTGAATTCAGAAACATAATAAAAAAATCATTATTGAAAATTATTTTTCTCCACGTACCAGACATTTTTCAACATAATGATCAAAAAAACTTGAAAATTTATGCATGAATTCAATACTAGGCTCTCCCGATAGACATACTTTTTGTTATATTAATTTAATTAATTTGTTTTAGCTCCAAATCATGGTTATTGCTACTCTTCAACAAGTGTTTCATCAGCAACAGATTTACTAAATAATAAAAAGGAGCAATTTTATGGACAACCTACACCTAAAACACACCCACATATATTAAATGAAGGCGAGGTAATACAATCCATTCGATATAATTTGTACTTATTATTTCATAGTGTAATCGTTAAATTCAAAATCATTGAGAAAAGTAGCACTTTTGCATATAGCTAACCGCTCATACATTAAACGTTTTAACTAAAGAAAACTATAACTTGTTTAACAAATCTACTATTACTATTATTATTTTTTTCCCCAGTGTAACTTATTATGCGAGTTCGAATTCTCGAGCGTTAAATATTTAACGCGAAAGAAGGAATATAACAATCGTTGAGAGAAAAAATAGAAAGAGATCCCCGGGTGTGGATTGAACTCAATCTTTAAGATTGTTAGATTTACGTGCTTCCCTACTGGGCTACCGAAACCTTGGCATTTGGACACATTTAAAAATACTTATAAGGCCAAAATTTTCCCAAAAATGATGAAAATTTTGAAAAAAAAAAAAATTCTCGAAATTTTCCAAAAAATTCAATATTTAATAACTTCAAAACAAATTAATATGAGGAATGCAAATAAACAATTTAACTACTGTTTGTTAAAGATAAGAGTAAATAAATATTAAATTTAATATTCATTTACTATGAGTTAAGGATTCTTGGTCACTTGTTTCACATTAAAATTTAATGTGAAACAAGTGACATTAAAATTTAATGTGAAACAAGTGACCAAGAATTTAACTCATAGTAAATGAATATTAAATATAATATTTATTTACTCTTATCTTTATTAAAGATGTTTCACCTTGCACCAACACCACAATCTCTACTAATTACTGTTTGTTATATTGTTATTTACAAAATACAGTCGACTCTCGATAATTCGAAATCCAAGGGACTACAAGAAAAATTCGAATTATCGAGACTTCGAATTATCAAGAAGTTTGAATTATCAAGAGCAAAGAAAAAATATTCGAATTATTAAGAGTTTTTATTATATTTTTGAAAATATCTATGAACTTACATAGATTTTTATATATATAGCCTCAAGTAAAAAAGTAAAAATAATGAAAACGACAAAAAAGAACAAAAAATTACATATGTATGGTATTAACATTGCAATAGATAATAACATACTTAATTAAAAAAATTAAGAATAGTTTTTTTGCAACGAAATTTTCTCTGGAGAGAGACGGACTGGTAGAAATTTTAATTGAAAGTAATGGAAGGCAGCCCAGAGGTAGTAAGGAAAGAAAAAATTAACACATAAAATAAGGTGTAATTTATTGGAATCCTTCCTCCTTTCCTTTCAAACCGACGTTTCGGAGGATTTTTCCCTCCTTCTTCAGGGTCTATAAACCAATATTACAAAATTATAAAAAATGGGGTTGGTCATCATTCATTTCAACAATAAAATAATACAATTATAAATATAATGTAAACAGCCAGATTATCAATAGAAATGAAGAAAGTTTTTGAACACTACTGTGGAGAGAAGAAGGAAACAATTTATTTGTTTCATTCATTGACCCTTTGAAGTGAGTAAATTATATATTTTTTTCTAAATTTTGTAATATTGGTTTATAGACCCTGAAGAAGGAGGGAAAAATCCTCCGAAACGATGGTTTGAAAGGAAAGGAGGAAGGATTCCAATAAATTACACCTTATTTTATATGTGTTAGTTTTTTTTTCCTCACTCCCTCTGGGCTGCCTTCCATTACATTCAATTAAGAATAGTTTTTTGCCAGGAAAAATTCGAATTATAAAGAGGTGAAGTGGCCTAGTTCGAATTATAGAACGTTCTCAAGGGGAGCCATCTTGTTTCGAAAAGGATTTCGAGTTATCGACTGTATCAAAATACACAACATTTTTTCGATTTACCAAAGTTAACAGACATCATATAACCCATATCGATATCTTTTCTGGTTTAAGAAATCTTGAAAAACTCTGAAAACACATTTTGGCCCCTTTCTCCCCTTTAAGGTTCCAATTTCAAATGGAATTTGTTAACAAATTTGAAAAATCCATTGATAAAAGGAAAATCTGAATTATCGAAAGTCGACTGTATATATGAAAATGGGTTAGCTTTAATCTCCCTCTTTTCCAATTACTCTTTCCTCCATATTATATCGCTTAACGACTGCCTAAGAAGTTAACACTTCCATCGAGCATCACGACACTCATGGATTTTTTTTCTTTAGGTGACTTCCGGAATAACTATCAATGAATATCGTAAAAGAAGAAATAAATTAATGCAATCTATTTTTCAAATGTCAAAATCAAATAATAATACTGATCAAGCGCATTTGGTGGTCATCCCGGCTGCAACAAAATGTTACATTTCAGAGAAAATCCCACATGTTTTTCGACAAAATAGTGACATGTTATATTTGTCTGGCTGTTTGGAACCGGATACAATTCTGGTATTAACTGGTGATTCCACGACACCTGATACGATTGTCTCAACGTTGTTTGTAAGAGAGAATGATTCCTATTCATTGATTTGGGATGGCCCGCGGACAGGAACTGATGAAGCCGTCCAATTATTTGGTGTCGACAAAGCTTTACCGTTTGCTGATTTCAACAAATTTCTCGAAAGCTATCTACAAAAATTTAAAAATCGTCAGTTATGGTACGATGCTCTTAATCCCGTTCAGCCCCAAGTTCATAAATCTTTAAGGATGTATATACAGAGAAATAAAGATCAGGTAATTAAATTTACTATTTTAAACGTTAGTTTTAATTAATTCTTTATTTTTGGATAAATGAACTTCGCAAATCAAATAATTTATCTATCTACTCTTATTAAACGGGCAAAAATTGTATATATATTCATATATTTGTATCTTAGTTCTATTTTGAAAACGGCTGTACCGATTTTGATTGAACCCAACTCTATTAACAAGTTTTGAGGATGAGAAAACGATCTGGCTAGGTCTGGACCTCGACAAATTTCATCTTAATTGATCTTTTCTTAATTAAAGTAATTATTTATAGATGAAAATCTCAATAAAAAAGTTTGTTTACATTTTTTCAATTATCTTTTATTTATTAATTGGTTTTTTAATTTTAAAACCCACTAATAGGTTATAGAAAATATTATTATATTATATTAAAATTAGGAATTTTTTTTGTTTTTAATTAACAGGTGTCTAAATCATAACAAAACAGGTGTGTTTACAAATAAAGTGGTTGAAGTGGCTTTTTTTTTAATATATAACTAGCTGCAAGACCCGCCTTAGGCGGCCCTCTTGCTAGCCAGGAGACACGCCCCCTGGACCCCCCTCATTATCATTATCTTTAATTAGAAATATTTATTAAATTCTTTTTGCTACTCACGGAAAATTATGTATAACATTTTTAAATTTAATGCAAATCTTTTATCCAGCAGTTTTATAAATAATTACAAATCTTTTATCAACAAGAAACCTATATTATTTATTTATTATTTACCCAATAGATTTTTAATAAAAGTTTCTAGATTGTTCTATAAAAGATTTGTACAGGGTGGGGCATAAAGATCTACCAGATTTTGAAGAGGTATAGAGAGATGAGAAAATTTAACTAGAAAAAAGACTGAATATATTTTTGAAAAGAACATAAAATATATATATATGTATATATATATTTTAATGTGTTTTAAACATTATATCATACGAAAAAAACGTGGGGGGGGTGGGGGGGGGAAATCAAAAATGTAAATTCTAGCCCTTTCGACCAAACTCAACCATATTTTGTACACATATTCTGTGGACCCCCAGAAGGCTAGAAATGCAAAAACTAACCACCCAAAATGGGGGGGGGGTCAAAAATGAATGAAAATTCTAGCCCTTTCGACTAAACTACGTATACAAAATTTGGTTAGTTTTTGCATTTCTAGCCTTCTGGGGGTCCACAGAATATGTATACAAAATTTGGTTGAGATTGGTCAAAAGGGCTAAAATTTTCATTTTTGACCCCCTCCCCATTTTGGGTGGTTAGTTTTTGCATTTCTAGCCTTTTTGCGGCCCACAGAATTTGTATACAAAATTTCGTTGAGTTTGGTCGAAAGGGCTAGAATTTTCATTTTTGACCCCCCTTTATTTTTTCTTCTGATATAATATTTAAAACACATTAAAAAAAAAATTATTTTATGTTCTTTTCAAAAATATATTCAGTTTTTTTCTAGTTAAATTTTTTCATTTTTTTATACCTCTTCAAAATGTGGTAGATCTTTATGCTCCACCCTTGTAGATATTTATCTTAATAACATTTAAAATTTTCCTATCAGTGAATAATGATGGAATTAATCGATTAATTAATTTCCCATGTCTTAGATAGTCTCATCTCCAAGGAACCTTTTGCATCGACTTCGTGTTCTGAAATCGCCGACGGAAGCTCAATTGATGCGCGCCACATGTCGGATTGGCGGCCAGGCGGTTGTCTTTGCGATGGGCTCAACCCTTCCAGGATGCTCCGAGCATCAACTGTTTGCCTGTGTCGATTATCAAAGTCGAATGCAAGGGGCGGAACGGCTTGCCTATCCGCCTGTCGTCGCCTCCGGACCAAGATCCACCATCATTCATTATATCGATGACAATCAGTTGATTGCTAATGGCGATTTAGTACTCATGGATGCAGGTGCTGGATCTCCTAATTTCATCACTCCTAATCATTTCTGTCCCATAGTCAGCTTAAAATATCTCAAAATTTTTAAATATTTTTCCAATTAATATATTAAATAATAATTAATATATCAAATAGAGTTGTTTTTGACCGCGTTTTTAAACAAGATATATAAATCGCTAGACCACTGCTGGATGAGGCTATTGGAGTCAGCTGAATCTTAAATCTAGACCAAGAGAGAATGAAAAAGATGTGATCCATCTAGCTATGATCCAGCATCATTTCGCAATTAGCCCGCATGACGCTTTTACCAAACACCGATAAGATCAGCTAGTGAATTTGTAATCTGAGATGTTATATATTTCAATCCCCCAGTTACACAGAAATATAAAAATTCAGATCGATCAGATGACAGGTGAACGGCGAAGACACGCCCCTTTTATAATCACAGGCGAGCGCGCGAACATTTATCCACACGTCATCCTAAAAACCGCGACTAATTAACCAATCAGTTTAATTGCTAATTAGGGCCGCCAGGTTTATAAACCTATAAACCCCTCGACGAAAAGTCAGTTGTTGTTCAGTTGTTAAAGCTCATTGAAGGAGACAACTCTCCGAGGTGATTACCTGGGAACGATTTGCTAGAGACGGCTTGTGTCTATGTCATGGAGCAAAGAAGTAATTGTATACACGTTCTGTAATGAAAAGGCAATAAATGCGGGCTTTGTGCCATTATTTTATTTAAAGCATATTTTCAACTGCACCTCTGTGCAAATTCGTATTTTAACAAAAGCATTTTTCTGGCTTTACGCCGCCAAGAGAGATTCTAATCTCTCAAGATCATCTCCCATCCAAGCCCGGCGAATATCCTTCTAACTAACCCTTCGAACTAAAAATAATAAAAATCATCCATCATCTTAATCATTTCCTATATTATTATTACTTAATATCTGACAAAAATCACCGGCATTCGATTCGCGAGTGAATCAAATATAGCAAACTCATGATTAATTGGTAGCGACACCTTACACACGTGTTAACAGATTGAGCGCGCTGGACTAGGGGATTGAATATATAACATCTCAGATTACAAATCCACTAGGTGATCCATATCAGTGTTTGGTAAAAAGCATCATGCGGGCTAATCGCGAAATGATGCTAGATCACACCTAGATGGATCATTTCTTTTTCATTTCTCTTGGTCCAGATTTAAGATTTAGCTGACTCCAATAGCCTCAACCAGCAGTAGTCTAGCGATATAGAGAATATATCTTGTTTAAAAACGCGGTCAAAAATAACTCTTTTTGATATATTAATTATTATTTGATATATTAATTGGAAAAATATTTAAAAATTCATTTTTTCTTACATAGATTTATATAAATTCAGATATTATTATTACTTAATATCTGACAAAAATCACCTTCATTCGATTCCCGATTGAATCAAATGTAGGAAACTCATGAATATCTCAAAACTTAGAATAGGGAGAAAATATATTTCACAAAAGAGCGTAACAATTCCATTTTTTTTTTAATAAAGAGAAATCATTAAGATTCTCCTCTGCTTGATGCAAATAAACATATAGGTACATAATTATAAATGTATACCAAATATAAATATGTACCATATATATATATATATAGGTTTTTAACTTCAAATTCGGACTTTTCCATATCAAATTCAGAATTTAAAAAATCAAAATTAGACTTTTTCAAATCAAATTCAGAATTTCTTTAAAACCATGCATATTTTACATATTAAATTATAGCTTTTTATCTGAAAACGTTTCCTGAGAGTACAAAATGCTAATCTTGAAAGATTTTAGTTAATGAGCAGAAAATTGATACGCAAATATATTAGAATGCACCAAATTTGAGCTTTTTACCTGAAAATGTTTTCTGCCAATCTTGAAAGGTTTTAGTTAATGAGCTCAAAATTGGTTCGCAAATATATTAGAATGTACCCGATTTTAGCTAAATATGGTATTGCAAATATCTATACAATGCCCCAAATTTTAGCTTTTTACCTGAAAACGTTTTCTGCCAATCTTGAAAGGTTTTAGTTAATGAGCTCAAAATTAGGCTTCGCAAATCATATTCAGAATGTACCCGATTTTAGCTAAATTGGTTTGCAAATATCTTACAATGAACCAAATTTTAGCTTTTTAACTGAAAACGTTTTCTGCCAATCTTGAAAGGTTTTAGTTAATGAGCTCAAAATTGGTTCGCAAATATATTAGAATGCACCCGATTTTAGCTAAATTGGTTTGCAAATATCTTACAATGCACCAAATTTTAGCTTTTTACCTGAAAACGTTTTCTGCCAATCTTGAAAGATTTTAGTTAATGAGCTCAAAATTGGTTCGCAAATATATTAGAATGCACCCGATTTTAGCTAAATTGGTTTGCAAATATCTTACAATGCACCAAATTTTAGCTTTCTACCTGAGAACGTTTAGTGCCAATATTGTTATTTTAGTATAGTGGTTTAGCTACTCGAACTGCAAAATTGGTTTGCAAATATCTTACAATGCACCAAATTTTAGCTTTTTACCTGAAAACGTTTCCTGAGAATTAAATTAAAACTTTTCATTAACTATAATTTTTTTCTATTTTTTCAACTGTTTATTAATAAATTCTGAATTTGATTTGAAAAAGTCTACTTTTGATTTTTGAAATCCTGAATTTGATATGGAAAAGGTCAGAGTTTGAAGTTAAAAAACTTATATCAGTGACTGGCGGTGACTTTTCAACCAGGGGAAGCTGTCTAAAAAAGAACCCTTCATTTTTTTAAATTTTATTTTATTCGCCTCTCCTTTTTGGAAATTTCATCGAATACGGGCGGCATCATAGAATTTTTCGTTATTTTTCAAATTTAACATTAGATTTTTTGACACGGTATGAAAATACTTTGAAATTTTAGGGATGCACCGCATCCACAGCATGGACCGCACGCCACTGGTTTAAGCGAGGGGTGAACCGCGACCTAATATCGTGTACACCTAATTCCACTTTCACTTTAATTTCCAGTAGAAAACAATAGATAAAGGGGAATTATCTAATGAATTCCAAAATAATTCCACATAATTCCAAAGACGGTGTACACCTAATTCCAATCGCGGTTCACCCCTCGGGTATAAGTATATATAATTTATTTCTTATACACTATAGTTTCGAAGGTTTGACCTTCATCATCATTCTTTTAATTAGAAATATTTTATCTGTTATTTCTCATGGGTAGGTAGGTACAAGTACCCGATTGGATATAGATAAATTCTTTTTGTTGTTACAGTAAGCCAACCACATAACAGACTTGAAAGACTGATTATTAAGATCAATCCTTCGATACTATAAAAATCAAATTATATATATACATATCGCCGGCTTAGAGTGTAAACCTGCTAACTCCATTTTTTTATCAAATATACCGTTCGAAAGAAAAAGAAATGCAGCATCGTCCAAGTAAAATTGCTACTTAAAATTACGATCGTAAGTTGTAGAAAAAAAAATGTGAAAAATATTTTTTTTCCATAACAACAATATTAAATTTTGTTTGTTTTTTCTCTCCCCTGTAAAATTTCCTTGTTGTAAGTTAGCAGGTTTACTCTCTAAAGCGACGATATTTATATTTGGTATCTATAAGTACTTATATGTTAATTTGCGTCAAGCAGAGGACAACCTCATATGAATCATCAACTCTTCTAGTCTCGGCAAAACAAAATCTTTTCTAATTTTTTTTTAATCCAAAAATCTAAATTTAATTTAAAATAAAAGGAATGTGATCTTGGTTTTAGTGAATTATTTTGTTAATTAAAGGGGTTTAAAGTTTTTTTGTTGTTGTGTTGCACAGTAAAAATACAGTGGTATATGTCCTTAATACATTCAAATGTAAAAAAAAATGTTTTGAGAACTTTATTCTTGCCTTCTTCATCAGGACATGAAAATTTTGTATATTTTAGGGAAAATTGCAATTACATACCCCAATTTCATACTTTTATTAAATATATTATATGATTTAATCATTTTCTTTTTTGGTAGGTTGTGAATATCGTGGGTATTCAAGTGATATTACACGAACTTGGCCTTCAAATGGTCGATTCTCACCGGAACAGAAAATCCTTTACGAGACTCTCCTTCTCGTTCAAAAGACACTTATTAAAAAACTTGATTCTCTTCCTAGTTTGGATACGCTTTATAAAGAAATGTTGATTCTATTAGGAAAACACCTTCAAGAGGCCGGCGTGTTGTCAAATAAAATGGATAGTGAACAAATTAACGAGGTATACAAATATATCTATATATATAAAATTAAGGTTTTGTCTGTACATTGCTCCAAATCACGCCAAATTTTGGTTGCACACGTTTCAAGCAAAGTTATGAACGAAAACACCCTCAATAAAATTCCTGTATGTATGTCTGTATGTTTCCGTGGTTTCCGCGAAAAGTTGTTCACGATTCACGTAATAACAGTTGAAGGAATTATTATGAAATATCATATTTGTATCAGATGTCTCCCAACTTACGTTTTTAGCTATATAATGTTTTGATATTTTGACCCCAAAAGGGGTTCGAATGAAAATTATCAAATAACTCCTAAACTATTAACTCTACGGCAAATTTTATAATGAGCAAAGTTGTAGGGGATGTGATTTCTGACAACTTTTGCTTAAAAAAATTCCCCCCAAAAAAGGGGGGGGGGTGAAAAATATGTAAATTCTTGCCCTTGGAGCAAACTCAACCAAATTTTGTATACATAATCTGTGGGCCTCTAGAGAGCTAGAAATTCAAAAACTAACCACCCAAAATGGGGGGAGGGTCAAAAAATGAAAATTCTTGCTTTTGAACCAAAATCAACCAAAAATGTGGGTCACTAGAAGGCTAGAAATGCAAAAACTGGGTGCGGGGGTGGGGTATCGGTTAGGGCATGGGTGCGCGGGGTGGAGTAAGGGGGGTGGATCGGGGGGTGGGGTACAGGGGGTAAACGGTGTGGAGGGCATGGTGGGTGGGGTTCAGGATGGAGTGTTGGGGTGGTGGTGTGTGAGCGGGGGTTCGGCACGGGTGCATGGTGCGGAGTGGTGGTGCTGGGTGGGTTTCGGGAGGTGTGGTGGGTGTGAGGTTGGGGTTCGTGGGTTCGGGGCACGAGGTGGGTGGGATGCGGGATGGAGTGTTGGGGTGGGGGGTGGGCACGGGTGCGGGGTAGGGGTGCTGGGTGGGTTTCGGGGGGGGTGGTGGGTGGGAGTGGAGTGTGAGGGTGGGGTTCATGGGATGGGGGTCTAGGGGTGTGTCCCCTGGCTAGCAAGAGGCCGCCGAAGGCGAGCCTTGCAGCTAGTTATATATATAAAATCATTTAAAAGAAGATGAATAATATGATGCCTCTATGGTACTTCTCTTACATATTAATGATATAAACATTTTCAGAAACAAAATAATATACATACATTTCAATTATTATAAATATATAGTATGTGATTGTATCTAGAAAAATCATGCTTAAATGTATAATTAGAAAAATCGATTTTCAAATACCAAAAAGATTGAACTCTTGCAAAATAATCATCCTATTAAAATTTTAATAAGATTTTTGAAAAAAATTTCAGGACTAATCTTATACTTCCACAGAACTCGTTCATTAAAAGTTTTCATGGAAGGAGTTGAGAGAAAATTTTGAACTTTGACATATTTAAGTTTTGGAATATGCTCTTTTTAAATAAATTATTAACAACGTGATTTGGAGCAATGTACAGAAAAAACCTTAATTTTATATATATAGATTCTAAGATGTGACAGAGGATAGACACACAGATAGATATCATATCATAGTGTGAATGATGAGTTTATATTAATGAAATTTTTATTTTGAATATTCAGGCGGTGACCACTCTATGTCCCCATCATGTCAGCCATTATTTGGGTATGGATGTCCATGACACCGCAGCCATTTCTCGTGGCATATCACTACATCCTGGAATGGTAATTACAGTAGAACCAGGTAATAATAATATTTAATTTTTGTTTCTCTTCCGTCTTAAGGGGCAGTCCATAAATTACGTCACATAGTAAGGGGGAAGGGGCATCTCAGATTTGTGACAAAATGTGGGAACCTTAAAAAGTGTGATGTCACAAAATTCAAATTAAAAATTTTTCAAATATATTTTTTAGATTTCATGTTATTATTATTATTATTATTAAAGTTCTAATCGGGAAATAAGGACTATATAATTTTATTTATTTTCTTAGAAAGACGGACTGGTAAGCGAAATAAGTAGGTTATAATGAAAGGCAGTCCAAATTATTTAAATTTTTTATTCAAATATCGACGTTTCGGAGACCTTTTCTCTCCTTCAGGGTAATCTATTGATGAGTGAGTATAACTCGGGTCCCATTTGTCTCTCTTTTCAGTGATAACAAAAATATTACAATACTTTTCACCATTATATCACAAGTAAGTATTACTAAGTCTGAAGAAGGAGAGAAAAAAAGGTCTCCGAAACGTCGGTATTTGAATCAAAAATTTAAATAATTTGTACTGCCTTTCATTATAACCTACTTAATAAGGACTATATTTTTTAGTTGTAAATAATTTATATTTTATTGCCAACGTTTCATCAACTTTGTTGATTTCTTCAGTGTGTTTTTGGTGTTTTTCGTTTTTTGAGGAAAAATAAAATAAGATAAATGTATATATATAGAAAAGGAGAAAAGAAATATATTTTTAAGTTAAAAAAAAAATTCAATCTGATTAATTGATGTTAATCACTTGCCTTGTTATGTTTACTTACTAAGAAAGAATAATTATAAAAATGACAAATATGCAGGAAAGTTAACTCTATTTGGTATGTAAAATGAATTTTTTGTGTGTATTAATTTGTTTTTTGTATATATTGAAGTGAGATCAATTTTGATTTTGATTTACTACTTATTCGGTTGCCGAGCGTTATTCTATACACTTTGTGTTATAATGTTACCAGTACCTGGAGGCACCGAGCGATGCTCGGTAACTTCTTCTTTCAGTTAAAAGCTTTTATTTTAATATTATTTTTAATTTAAAATTCTGATAAAAAGGTCGATTTTTATTTGAGAACCGTTTTCAAATTAAAAAAAATACAAATATATATAATGTATTCGACCACTGTACCCCCCACCTCCGCCCTGCTCGACCCCACCCCCGAAACCTCGCCCTACCCACGGATCCCCCTACCTCCTGCACCCCCCACATCCACCATATCCACCCCCGCTCCGCATCAAGATCACTTTCTTATCCTCAAAACTTGTTAATTGAGTTTGTTTCATCAAAATCGTTAAAGCCGTTTAAATATATATATATATTCCAGGTATATATATATATCTTCCATATATATATATATATATATATATATATATATATATATATATATATATATATATATATATACCTGGAAGACCGAGCTTTGTTCGGGTTTAGTTAATGCTTGACAACAACACACCACAATCACAATAGTTCTTCAAGGCCTTTGAGAACAATTAGCCCAACCCATTGTCTGTCTGGCTACAATAGTAAAGGGGAAACCTTTTTTAAAACCTTAAGAATGGGATTTGTCTACCTGAGAAAAATTAATTTGATTACGATAAAACCCATCAAAAACAATTTTGTCGAAGATGAGACCGTGACAGATCGAATTGTCACCCCAAAAACCCTCTAACCCACCCGTGAATTTCATCAAAATCGGTAGAGCCGTTTTCAAAATAGAACTAAGATACAAACAAATAAATATATATATAAATAAATATATATACAATATAAACAATTTTGCTCGTTTAAGAAGAGTAGATATTCTTGCGAGGCGACTGTGGGTCAGTGGGTAGAGTGTTGGGTCGCTGACTCTGAGATCGCTGGTTCGAGACCGAGTCTCGGCAGATAGATATTTTCAGTCGTCTCCTCTTGGAAAGTAATGGCAACCTACCAAGAGTATAATTGCCAAGTGACCTCTCCAAATTAGCCGTTCGGAACCGGCGTTAAAAAGTAGGTCCCGTATATCTGTGTAAAACAACTAAACACACTCAGCACAGGTTTATGTGGAGAGGCGCCGACACCCGTTTCGGGTATGGCTCTCGAAGAAGAAAAAGATATTCTTGCACCAAGAGTATAACGCTGGGTTACATTAATAATAATTGCGGGGTAATTTTCGGTTTTCATATTTATTATGAAATTCAAGAGATTACTTTCGTATATTCATTGTTATTCCAGGTCATGTTATGCTCGATTCGATTCAGAGACCCTGCCAGGCGGGGAGTTTGACTGTGGCGGTACATCAAAAAATAACGCAGGTGTCCTATGACAGTGTTCCGCAAAGTGTGTGCCGCGGCACACTGGCGTACCGTGGTCATTAGTTGGTGTGCCGCGGAAAAATGTCAAGTTTTATGAAGATAATGCACCTACACATAGCTGAGAACAGTTATGCGAGCAGCCTTATCAAAGATTGCTCCAAATTTTGATCGCCTGTGCTCAATTAAGCAGGCTCACATTTCTCATTAAACATCTTTTCATATTTTTTTTGGTTTCCCAAAAACTGAAAAAATTGGTGCTACCTCCTTTTAGCAGCAAACCCTTCATTTGGTAGGTGTACCTTGAACACAAAAAGTTTGCGGAACACTGTCGTAAGGCCAGCTCAGCGAGGACAGAAACCTCGCTTAGAGCAAAGGGCAAATGCTGGCTTGTTATAATCTGTATTAATTGAGGCCTTATCATTTTTTAGAGCCCTGAAGAAGTCAACAAAGTTGATGAAACGTTGGCAACAAAATATAAATTATCTGCATAAAAAATATAGTCCTTATTTCTCGATAACAACTTTAATAATTTAATCGATGGACATAACTAATCAAAATAGTTTTTTCACATAAATGAATCCTTTTTCTTATAATTAAGTATTCATTCTCAAAAGATATTTGCTTGCTTATAAATATTTTATTATGATTTTTTCAACATAGACTAATTTGATTCAGATAATGGGTTAAAATCTTGTGAGGCAATTTATTTATTCTAAACTCTTTCCAATATTACATTGTACATCGTGCCGACAAAGAAAAGTCATAGTGTGACGTCACAATACAGAGGGCTCAACGAAATTGTGACACAGGGGGAGGGGTCTAAAAAACTTGAAATATAACTGTGAAGTAATTTATGGACGGTCTCTAATAGGCAATTTATTTTTTTGTATAATTATATTAAAAAATTAATCTATATTTTATTTTTCTCTAGGTATATATATAACACCTAAACATACTTTTGTACCCAAAGAATTTCACAATATGGGTATTCGAATAGAAGATGATATTTATATTTCGCCAACTGGAAAACCGGAAGTTCTAACAGAGTCATGTCCAAAAGAAATCGAAGAAATTGAAAAAACAGTTGGTAATTTAATGTATTGATTGTTTTTATATATATAGTAGGTTCTCTGTATTTAATGTACAAATCTTAATTGAAAAATAAAAATATATAATCCCATTTTCTAAAATTAATCATTATGATTGATTTTCGACCCAAAAACTCCATAACCCGTAATTTTCATCGAATTCGTTCAAGCTCTTTTTCTAGAAATTGATTCAATATAAAATATATACCTACACAAGAATTGCTCATTTAATTGTATAATATAAGAGTACCTGGCCACCGAGCGATGCTCGGTAACTTTTTGCTTCAGTTAAAAGCTATATATTAATCCCCTCGCCCCCCTGGACCTCCACCACTTCACCCCACCTCTTGCACCCCTCCACCCCAAATAGACCCCCCCGAAACTACTCCCCTACCTTTACCACTGCACCCCCCACATCTCCCCCACAGTCACCTCCACCCCAGCCACCGCCTCCTCACCCAGTTTTTGAATTTCAAGCCTTGTAGTGGCCCACAGATTATGTGTATATATAGATATAGTTATATAAATAAATACCGTATAATTTTTTTTAAATTAAATAACCATTTTTGAGTTCATCAATTAAATTGCCTAATTCTAATATAGAAAAAATTCGTTTGTAGGATTTAAAACTCGATGTTTAATTAATTAATTTGCCTAACTTTTAATATACATATATAATATATATATTTGTAATGATCTATTAGTGGAATTTAAAATTGAAAAACCAATTAATTATTAAAGGAAATTGAATAAAAATGTAATTATACATTTTTATCCAGACAACCACCTGTGAATAAATATTTCAATTAACAAAAATCTCATCAAAAACAACTTAGCCGAAGTTGAGACCGTGACAGATCGAATCGACAACACAAAACCCTCCTAACCAGTGAATTTCATCCAAATCGTTAGAGCCGTTTTCGAGAACCCGACCGGATATATATATATACAATTTTTGCTCGTTTAATAAGAGTAGATAGATAGATAGATAAAATAGGTCTGGGGGAATAAATCGCTTGTGGAAGAGATTTATTTTTATTTATTTATCGACTGTTTCGATTGCTTATTCCCATCACCAATCAAATAATTATTAATTTAATTTATAAAAAAAATGGACTTAACAGCAACGTTTCTTTGATAATGATGGTTATGGTGGGAATAAGCCATTAAAACAGTGAGTTTTTTTTATCTTGAGACAGTCTTATATCTCAAAAACAATGCATTATATGAAAAAAAGTTTATTTATATCAGGGTGGAAACTAAACTACGCTATTGTTTGTCGACCTAGAACAAGCTTTCAAGGGTATTTCGAGGTCAAGTTGTGTTTTTTAAATGGAAACCTATATGTTTCTGTACATGTTCTTAATCTAGAAAAAAAACTGAACAACTTTCATTAGAACTATTTTTTATACATCAAATAAAAAAAAATATTAAATCAATTAGATCTCAAAAAAAATCCTAATAATTATTTTTAACAATCATTCTACTTAATTATCAAATAATAATGATCAAAAATTTAATTATTAAATAAATAATTTAATAATTTTGCCCTCAGGAGCTTCATTTTATCGTGTTGTAAATCTATTTAAAAAAAAAACAGGAAACGTAAAAGCTACGAAGAAACTTAAAAGGCCAAAATAACGAAACTGGAACTGGAATTCATCCAGAATACTTGCGATACACTCATACAATCTGGAATGTCTCAGAACAATGTCGGAAAATTATTACATTATTAATTATTATCAAATTATTTATTAAATAATTAAATATTTGATCATTATTATTTGATAATTAAGTTGAATGATTGTTAAAATTAATTATTAGGATTTTTTAATTATTATTATTATTATTATTATTTATATATTATTAGACGGACTAAAGTCCTTTTACACTATATATTTACAATAATTTTTTTCTTTTAAATATAAATTCAAGCGTGTAATACATATAAACCATAAAGATATATGTATATACAATAATTTTAAATATAAATCCAAGAATATGTAATGAACATAAACATTATATATATGCACATATACATACATATCACCATACATACATATACATACATACATACACACACAAATACACATATACATACATATACAATAATTTAAAATATAAATCCAAAATATATAACGAGCACATAAAGAATATATAAAATATCCATATATATATATATATACATACTCATAATATACATAACATCCCGTGTCTCAAATAAAAATAAACTGCAACGGATCGTTGCTAAACTTTATCCAAATTCATTTGAAATATTAATATGTTTGTTCCTTTATTATTAATCAGATATCACTTGCAATTTGTAGTTCATATTGACATTAATTCAAAATTTTTTGAGATCTAATTGATTTAATATTTTGTTTATTTGATGATGAATAAAAAATACTTCTTATGAAAGTTTAGGATATGTATAGTAACATAATATGTACAGAAACATATAGGTTTTCATTTAAAAAACAGAACTTGACCTTGAAATACCCTTGAAAGCTTGTTCTAGGTCGACAAACAATAACGTAGTTCCCCCTGATATAAATAAACTTTTATTTGAAACTTTTTTCACTGTTTTTGAGTTATAAGACTGTCTCAAGATAAAAAACTCACCCGGTATATATTTTTTCTTATTTGACACGATTTTTCAAGAAGAGAATAAGTAAATATCATATTATATGTAGTTAGGATTTAATGGTTTAAAAAAAAATCTCTAATTTTTCAAATATTTTTATTAACTTTTTTGTTTAAAAAATTTGTTGTGTGTATATATCAATATGTTTATATACAAAAATTGTAGTGAAAATTTAAATGTAACAAGCAATATTATAAATTAGCCTAATTTTTGTTTTTTCAAGTTTGTATTAGACTAGAGTTTAATTATAATTATTGTTGTTTATTATCAGAAACAACATATGGGAGCTTGAAGAATTTTTTGAATTATCTATCATTTTTGAGCATTAATACTAAAGTTTTAAAGAATTCTAATAAATTTTCTAAATTAAAAAGATATGTAATTCATTTTTAATTATTCTATTTTTCACCACTTATTAATTTTTTATATTCATCAACTAATTTTTCATCTTCTGGACTTATCTTTTTAGGTTCTTGAGTGGGCTTACTGCTGGGTATATATAAATCAAAAGTTTTATAATATTTAAGCAGAGTAATAATCATTTCCACTTGCAATTTATAATCTAACGCTAATTTTTCCGGATTATTTTTTATTTTGTCAGTTTGATAGTCAGAAATTAATTGTAGAGCATTTTTTAAATTAATTTTACCTGGAGGCACATTTTCAGGTTGTAAATACCCATAATCGGGCGCGTCAAACATTTGACGATTTTGTGGCAAAGGTCTGGATGGATTTTCTTTAAACATATTTTGTTCGGGTAGAATATCTTTAGATGATACATAAACTTGTTTTAATCGTTCATCTAACTCTTTATTCTTAATATTATGTTTTGCATAAAAATCAGGAATTGTTTTTTTTATTTGTTCTAATTCTAATTGCGAAGATTTATGTAGCGGGGCCTTTTGCGGTTTCGGTTGCGAAATCACACGATGAGCACGATTTTCAGCATTAAAATCATACAAGGTTTTTTTAACTTTATGTTGAATAGTTTTTTGCATAAAAGACATTGCTTTGCCCATTATGAATAGTTCAATGTTAAAAAATAAATAAATAAGTCAAATATATTGATTACTATCAATGTATCTTTTTAGGGCGTCTTCTTTTGAATCCAGAATGTTTTAAAAGACCTAAATTATCTTCTTCTATATTAATTTCAGGTTCCAGTAACCTTTTTGGAAGAATAATAAGTCCAATTAATGTTATTCCTAAAAAAAAGAAAAAAGATAAATAATCAATATTATATTATTTATTATTTAAATTATAAAAGCTATAAATAATTGAAAAATTTTCTCGTGACAGGACATATTATATAGAACAGGCAAAAAAGTATTTAAAATCTTAAATATTTAATTAGAACAGAAAATTGCGAATGTACCATGCGATGTTATCCATTCAACTAAACCTGAGACACAATTTTGATTTTTTCAATCCCAAAATTTTAGATAAAGAGAAGAATTTAAGAAAACGATTAATTTACAAATGATCGAAATTTTAAACAAAAAAAATTAAATTAACAAAGAATCAGATATATGGATTGTTTTTCTAATAATTATCAGAAATTTATGGAGAAAAATATTTTTCACAGGGCCGGATTTAAGCACAGAGGCTACTCAAGCTGCAGCCTATCAGGGCACCACAAAGGGTCTGTTTTTTTTATATATATATATATATATATATATACAGGGTCGGTGACTTGGCCGACGCAGCATAGCGATTACAATGTTAATTTTTGAATGTGCATTTATTTGCTCCCTAATTATTTTAGAGTTAAAGTTCTTATAGGTTTTTTGTAGAGAAAAAAGTACTGAATCCGAACATATTTTTGTTTTCAAATTTTGAAATTTCAGAACCGTAATAATCAACATTATAAATAATTGTATTTTTACAAAAATCACTGAGGCCATGGAATTATTAAAACAAACAAGGCATTTTCATTTGTTGTTTCTAAGTGACGTTTAATAGTGATGTCTTTAGTGATTATTTTAGAGCATAATTAGAATACAAAAAACTGAGCAGAATTAAAATTCTAAAAGATAATTACATCAGATTTTGTCTAATTCATAATTTAAAAGTCCAAAAAACGATTTTAAAAATGTAGATATTTATTTAAAAAATTTAAATTCAAAACTTTTATTGTTGTCAATTGTTTAAGTTTTATTGTTTATACTAGTCTCAAAATGGATTCGTTTCTAAACTTCATCTACGTGAATCTACTATTTTTATTTATCAATGACGAATACAAAACTCAGCCCATTCAAATTTAACGAGTTTCTCATTATGGTTATCAATAAATTCTAATAAGAACTGATTTTAAAAAGTTCAAATATAACAAACGTCACTTAGAAACAACAAATGAAAATGCCTTGTTTGTTTTAATAATTCCATGGTCTCAGTGATTTTGGTAAAAATACAATTATTTATAATGTTGATTATTACGGTTCTGAAATTTCAAAATTTGAAAACTAAAATATGTTCGGATTCAGTATTTTTTTCTCTACAAAATACCTATAAGAACTTTAACTCTAAAATAATTAGGGGAGCAAATAAATGCACATTCAAAAATTAACATTGTAATCGCTATGCTGCGTCAACCAAGTCACCACCCTGTATATATATATATATATTTTACAAGGTTTCAATAAAGAGTCATGTAGCTTTTGACTATATATATATGTATATATAGTCAAAGTTGCCAACAGTTGTAATAGCCTGAAAAATCCAGAGGATATTTTTTAAGAAATATTTAAAATAAATATTTCAGAAAAAAAATATATGTAGAGCGTCGATAATCCGGAGGTCAAAAATCCGGATTCAATTCCGGTGAAAAAAAAATATAAACCGTAGAGTATTCTGTAAATACATATATATTAATTTGAAATAAACTTTTTGAGTTAAAAAATCGTGGAAAGGGGGGAATGGCATTCTTACAAAATTGCTGAAGGGGTTCATTGGAAGAAAAAGGTTGAGAACCTCTGCTCTTTACCTTCTATGGCAAAGTTAAAAAAATGAAAAAATGAACCAAACCGAGTTAATGACGTTTTGGGAAAAATAAATAAAAGGTCTGGGGTTTTTTCAGTTCAGAAAATGCTTTGGTGTTCCCCCCACCAACGGACTTAAACTTAGTTTATATTTTGTAAATGCTAAGTTACTCCGATGGTCTTCTACAAAGTAAAACATTAATCAACTTTGGAGAATGCTTAAAAACACAATCTATTATTTCCTTTCCCCAAAAGATCCTTCGCTTCACTTGATTAATCGTAAATGAATTCTTTTATGTAAAAATAATATTTATCACGTTGGAATTAAAAGACCAGATACCCCATCTTCAACTTATTGCACTTCCGATATTTATTTCTTAATATTTAAAATTTGAATTTTTTAATAAAAAATAAAAATCTCACCATTTAAGACAGATGGAAAAATAACATAAAAAGTAAAAGATGTAGATCCAAAATAAAATACTTCTAGACCATAATACCAGAGTGTAAGGACTAGAGAACAAATTCCAAGACTGACAACACTAAAAGTTTAATAGTTAATTACAGCATATGATTTATAGAGCATATATGGTAAATATAAGAAATAAAAAAAATATTACTTACGGCTTATAATGAATAAAAAGTGTACAGTGGATTAATGCTAATGCTTTTAAAATTGAATATGTCCCTAAGATTCTTGGCAATGTTGCATCTTCTGTAAAACAAAAGAAACAATTATAAATAATTACATGAGCCGTGAACAGTTCAAGTAGGCGTTGAGAGTTTTTATGAAGAACCAATATTCGAAATACTGGAAAAGTCTGAGAATCGATCTGATAGTGGAGTCTGGTACATCAAATATTAAAACTCCTTATTTTGTATAAAAAAACGGAGATTTCACATGCAACTCTGGAGTATTATGTTTGCTACATGCGGGCATAACAGAGAGGGTATGGCTCACGGCCCCCTGGATATTGCGTGTAACAATGGAACGTTACATTTGTTGTGAAAATCCAAATTGGTAAAATATATTTTGGCTTTGAATTAATATATTGTGCTATTAATTATTTTTAAGAGAGAAAGAAATTATTAACTAAACTCAGGTCAACCTGGCTGACTAGGCATTGAGTTCATTCAACTAACAAGAAATGTAAACGCAAGTAAATTCTTTTTGATATAAATAAAAGTATCTGGCCACCGAGCGATGCTCGGTAACTTTTTGCTTCAGTTAAAAGTAATATATTAATCACCGAACCCCCCGGACCTCCACCACTTCACACCACCTCTTGCACCTCTTCAGCCCACCTGCACCCCACACTAATCCCGCTCCCCAACCCCCCGTACCCCTCCGCCACTGCACCCCCACATCTTCCCCACCGTCACCTTCACCCTCGCCCCCGCCAGGCGCAGACCTCTGATTTGGGGGGGGGGGGCGGTCGTCGGTATAATATAAGATCTACTTTTGATCTCGGAAGTATGTCGCGGTCGAATTGTCCAAGCGCGGGGGGGGGGTCCAGAGACGCCCCCCCTCACACACACATAGAACTTTATTTTCTTCAATTTTAAAATTTAATGTTATAAAAAATTTAAATAAACATAAAAAATGTTGATCTCCAATGCTTTGCTTTGAGGGGGGGGGGCGGTCGCCCCCATCGCCCCCCCCTGGATCCGCGCATGGCTCCCGCCCCCTCACCCAGTTTGTTTTTGCATTTCTAGCCTTGTAGTGGCCCATAGATTGTGGATATATGTATAAATAAATACCGAATAATAATTTTTTTTAATTAAATAACAATTTTTGAGTTCATCAATCAAATTGACAAATTCTAATTTAGAAAAAATACGTTTGTGGGATTTAAAACTCAACTATTAATCAAAAAATCAATTAGATTGTCTAACTTTTAATATATATAATAATTAAATTATGGAACGAAGAAAAGATTTTAAATTATAGACAAAAGGATCAGCCGGGATTCGAACTCGGGATCTTCGGGAGGCGTTTGGATATATATAATAATATTTGTAATGATCTATTAGTGGAATTTAAAATTAAAAAACCAATAAATAATAAAAAGGAAATTGCAAAAAATGTAATTATAAATTTTTATTGAAACAACCACCAATAATTATTTCAATTAATAAAAAACCTCTCAAGTTAAAGTTAGCCGAAAATGAGACCCTGACAGAAACCCCTAATCATCTATTTTTATCCAAATTTAAAAGTTATTTTCAAGAAACCGATTCTATATAAATATTTATATGTATATACAAGAATTTCTCATTTAATAGTATAAGATATGATTCCCAAATATGACCAATCTATCTACATTAGTGGAAAATTATCATGATAATAAATTTAGCAAACTAAACTCTAACCTTATTTCATATTTTATTGAAATTATTCTAATAAAATAAAACTAACCGGCTTTAGTGGGTTATATATAAAGAGGAAATCAAATACAAATATAATATATTAAAAAATAAATCACCGTCAGCCAGGCCGTTGCTATTTAATAAAGAATGAGCTCCTAGGAAAGAGCGATTTTCCATAAAACAACGAAAGGCTGTTCCAATATCCATAAAGGCGACAAACCCAATCCAACCTCGAAACGCATACAATAATTTTTGATCCATTACTAATAATAATAATTCACTATTCTATTTTAAAATAAATATTAAAAGATCTCTACAACCCATTTCGTGAATGTATATACATATATATATATAGATCTATATCTATATATATACATAAAAAATGGTTGACACAACCGATAGAATATATAATTATTATAATGGTTTATAATCTAATTTTTTATATCATTATATATATTTATTATACTAGTTTAAATATACCTTATAATGTTTTATACAAGGCCGATGCAATTGAATTTTTAAAAAGGTTAGAGTAAATCATGGCTTTTGAAATATGTTTTTTTTATCAAATCAAGCGCACATTTTTAAATTGGGTTCTCAACTTTTGAAATGTTTTTTATAAAACTACACGCGGCACACACGTTTGATGAGTAAAGGTATCTGAATTTATTCTAGTAGAATAGAACGATGTTAAGAATAATTTAAAATAAATATAATATTATTATAATATTTATAATTATTACTATCCCTCATTTGCGCTATCTAGTTATGGACTATATAGGACTAAAAAGACTGGAAAAAAGTAAGAGGAATTATTATCCAAGTATTTAAAATCTTCAAATAATTGTGATTATTATAGAAAATATAGGTTTTTATTCTGAAAAATAAATAAATAATATTTTTTATCTAAAAAAATTTGATCAAGGCGACTGAACTGCCATCTATCGTTGAATTAGTTTTATTGGAATATGGAATATATAATTAATTTTATAAATATTTATTATCTAATTTATATCATTATAAATGAAAAAATACAAATCTTTTATAACAAAACAATCCAAAACACGTTTATTCAAAAGCCAAATTTTTCGGGAGAATTTCTCCCTTTTTCAATGTTCAAATTTTCTTTTTTTCGCAGCTAGTATTTTTTATAAAACTACACGTTTGAAGAGGCAGTAGTAGTCTAGCATATTAAGAATAATTTTAAATAAATAAGGTATTATTTTAATATTTTTAATAAACACTATCCCTCATTATCCATATCTCGTAATGAGCTTCATAGAACTAAAAAAGACTGGGAAAGCAAAAGAAATTATTATCCAATTATTGAAAATCTTCAAATAATTATGATTATTATAGAAAATATAGGTTTTTACTGTGAAAAACAAATAATTAAGTAAAAAAAAAGATTAGATCAAGACGACGGAACTGCCATCTATCGTCGAATGAGCTTATGAAAAAGACATGTGGCATGTCTGACTTGGTTTGACAGGTCTTGAACTCTTGAGATAGATAAAAAGTCCGTTAAAAAGAAGATAATATATATGAATATATAGATGGGTCTACACATACTTAGACAAGTCAAGACAAGAAAACAAAAACTGCCTACTATTTGACTTAGAACCTTGTCCTTCCATTATTTCATTTCTCTGTCCTGAAGTATTTATTATTAATATTTAAATCAAATTATTTATATAAGTATTCTTAAAAAAGAAAAGATTACAATTAAAATAACACCAGCACAAGTGAGTAATTTTTGTCTTTTGCTTAATAAATATATATATATTTTCATTTATTTGAGATAGTAATTGCAAAGGTCTTGCCTTGATCTTAAGTCTAAAACTTGCTTATAGATATACATTTTTATTAAAATAAAATATTTACAATATAGGAAGTTTATCAATTAAATACTTTACCTATAAAAATATAGAATAGAATTTATAAGTCCTTATTCTAATGGTTTTATCGTAACATAGATACAATTAACAAAATAGGATATTATTCATTAAAATAGAAATGAGAAAAAATGTATCAAGCAAATATAAACAAATAAATAAACAACAATGAAAAGTGAATAAACAATAACAAAAAAGTCCCTAAACCAAAGAGTCAAATTTACATATGAATATTGGATTTCAATATTTAATTGAATCAAACTTTCATTGTAAAAAGGGTTCTTTTTCACATTAGTATGGCAAGGGCGTAAAGTGAAGAGCGAGGGGTGAACCGCGATTGGAATTAGGTGTACAGCGTCTTTGGAATTATGTGGAATTATTTTGGAATTCGTTAGATAATGCCGGCAATTCTACGATAACTGGCGCCGCGATCTGACGATGAATTCTTATAGTACTCACCAAAATAAGACGAAAATGAAAAATACCATTTTTTGAGATTTCGCTTAGTTTTCAAGATATCGAGTTTAAAATAATACTGTTTTTTTATAGAAACCACCGAAACCGTGGTATCACGGGTTCCGTGTGGCTTCTCTACAGACGACAGATTCTTTTAGAAAATGAATATTAATTAAAAAATAATTAGTAATGCCCAAAAAATTCGAATATGTAAAAGTCGTTGCCGGTTCGGTTAAGATATATTCAGTTCGGCTCGTATATCTTCGTTTCGGGCTGGTTTTTAGGCGATTAGGTTGGCATTAGCTTAACCGAACCTTTCATAGTTTGTTCGGGAACCCATTTTTTTATCTAAATGAACCGAGATGATGAATAGAACCGAACCTATGGAAAGTTCTAAAAGTGAACGCCCACTGGCGCTCACTTGAGACAATTTGAGACATCACAGTCCATAAACTCAATTTCAGTTCAAATTTGTAGTTTAAAATTTTATCTTTATTTTCCGACTTATTCTCTCTAGTTTTAAAAGAATCCGTCATCAGATAGCGGCGCCACACGGAACCCGTGATACTACCGTTTCCGTGGTTTCTATAAAAAAACAAACAATTGAAATATAAAAGAAAATAAATACAAAAACAGTATTTTTTAAACTCGATTTCTTGAAAACTAAGCGAAATCTCAAAAAATGGTATTCTTCATTTTCGTCATATTTTGGTGAGTACTATAAGAATCCATCGTCAGATCGCGGCGCCACAGTTACCGTAGAATCTCCATAATGCCCCTTCATCTATTGTCTCCTTTTTTTTATGAAAATGATGAGAGAAGGAGTTACACCAAAAAGGTGCAACCCCTAAAGGCCTGGGTTGGCCCCTCCATCGTGAAAAGAAGAAGAAAGAATTTTATGGACTGGGCGGGGGTCGAAGGTATCTGTGGATACGGGTCTTAAATAGCTGAAGGTTATAAGTCGTGGGAAAGATGGTGGCAGGGAGCGAGTTCCAGTCTCTGGAGGTCATAGGAATAAAAGAGTTGGCGAAAGCGCTTGTTCGACTTTTATCCAATTTGACAGCTTGGAAATGAACGTGGAAGTGGAAGTAGGTGTACACGATATTAGGTTCACCCTTCGGTGAAGAGTATCCGACAAGCGAGAGTTGCGGCAAGAGCTTTTTAGCTCAGGTGAATGTGGTATAACCCGAAGCGAACCCTGCTTGACGGGTGTTCCTTACTACGCACATGCCATACACTATATTTTTTGTAATAGCAGCTGAGAAAATAAGCTATAGCCTTTTCAGTAGATCAGGCGGTGTAATTGTTATTTATTTCTAACCTTTGATCCATTATTTGAGGAACAGAGTAATGATTACTTTAATATAAATAATAGTTATTAGCGACTCGTTACATGGATTGAAGTTGTTTACAAGAATCCATGTCGCTGTGAATGTATCAATAAATAATAACTGTAGTGAAAAGTAGAGGGGGCTGGAAAGAAAAGTGGAACTTTACTAATAGGCCAGTAAATAGTGGGGTCTCAGCTTACATTAATTGCGGGAAAAGGTTTTTTCTAGGATCGTTTGGTATGATGTGGGTATGCCAAATCTAAGTTTGCGACCTCGAAAGTTTGGGGGGACAACCTCGAAATTTTCGGACTTTTTCCAGTTTTTCGCTTATAACTCGAAAACCGTTCACATTTTGTAAATAGCCGTTCTATACTAAATTAAAGAGGACAAAATTTCGCTTTGATTAAAAAAAATAAATGCAAAATTGGTCCAGTAGTTCGATTTTTAATGGGGATCCAAAAAACAGCCCCCGGGATCACTTTTGATTATCCCAAAAACTCGCACTTTTTTCGATTATTTCCCATTTTGACCATGAAGGAGCACGTTTTCGAGAAAGAAGCCTCTATACATTTTTAAACTAGATTAAATTTACTACAATTCAAACAAAGTTTCATCTTAATTGGATAATGGTAATCCGTGCCTCATTGAGGTTGAAGTTTTGAAAAAATTGCATTTTTTCAAATTTCTTAAAATTCCATTCATAAATATAAAGCAACTATAACTAGTTACTTTATAGTCATATTTTAAAGCAATCATTTTTTCAAATTCCATTCATAAATATAAAGCAACTATAACTCTTTACTTTATAGTCATATTTTAAAGCAACTATTTTTTCAAATTTCTTAAAATTCCATTCATAAATATAAAGCAACTCTAACTAGCCACTTTATAGTCATATTTTAAGTTTTAAGATTGTTTTCTATAAAAGATTTATATTTATCTATATCAAATTATATTCATATTTCTTTATTATTATTTTTTTAGAAGTATGGAAGACTTTGAAAGCAAAAAAAAGACTGTAAATTGGACGAAAAATTTAACTTCAAAATTAATTGAGCTATACGAATCACACAGCAATTTGTGGGATGTCACTTCAATGCACTATAAAAACCGAATTAAAAGAAGATTGTCAATAAATGAGATTTCTGATGACATGGGAATTCCTGTTAAAGAATTGAATGACAAAATTCATAATCTCCGATGCCAATTCTTAAACAATCACAGGAGACTTTTAAAAATAAAAAATGGCCAAACGCCAGGTGATAATAATTTAACAGTCAAATGGGAATTCTATGATGCTTTAAAATTCATTGATCGAACAAATGAGACAAATATTGATTCATTGGTAAGTTATTTTCTATGCTGTATATTTCTAATTTTTTTTTATTTAGTTAATTTCCATTATTGAAAATATTTTCGTTCGTCTAGAGAACAGAATTGTGATTCATAAAGAGAAATCAATGAGATTGTCCTCTGCTTGATGCAAATAAATACACTCCTGGACAAAATTAACGCACCACTTGTGGTTTTCACAATATTTCAAGAATTGGAAGTATAATAATTATTATTTTTATTCAGAGGCCACCTGGCTCTTATTATGAATTACAAAACAAATATAATCAAAAAGAAATAACTTTATTGGATAAGAAAATGTAAAAAACTAAAACATAAAGAAATTTCTGTTTAAAAGTGAAGTTTAAAATTACAAGTGGTGCGTTAATTTTGTACAGGACCAAAAATAAATATCTATGTGTATAATTTATTTGATAAATCTAAAGAATTGAGCATCTCTTTTTTGAAAATAGATGGAATTCTTTCAAAAAATCAACTCGTGGTAGATATATGAACCAATCGAGTATATTAAGAAAGAAAGAATTTACATTTTTAGGTCAGAATCTAGGATTTTATTAGAAATTATTTTTATATTGCGTATAAAAATAATTTCTAATAAAATCTAACAAAACTAAGCGAAATCTCGAAAAATGGTATTCTTCATTTTCGTCTTATTTTGGTGAGTACTATAAGAATCCATCGTCAGATCGCGGCGCCACAGTTATCCTAGAATTGCCTGTAAAACTGACTTCTTTAAGGATTAAAAATGATTGCTATAAAAATATAGATTTTTATTAAAATAAAATATTCACAATATAGGAAGTTTATCAATTAAATACTTTACCTATAAAAATATAGAATAGAATTTATAAGTCCTTATTCTAATGGTTTTATCATAACAGAGATACAATTAACAAAATAGGATATTCTATTAAAATAGAAATGAGAAAAAATGTATCAAGCAATTAAAAACAAATAAATAAACAACAATCACACCCCAACAACTTTGCTCAAAATAAAATTTGCCGTAGGGTTAATAGTTTAGGAGTTATTTGATAATTTTCATTCGTGCCCCCCCCCCCCCCTAAACCTCCTTTTGGGTTCAAAATATCAAAACTTTATATAGCTATAAACGTAAGTTAGAAGACATCTGATCCAAATATGAAATTTCATAATAATCCCTTCAGCCGTTTTTACGTGAATCGTGAGCAACTTTTCGCGGAAACCACGTACACAGACATACAGACAGGAATTTTGTTGAGGGTGTTTTCGTCCATAACTTTGCTTGAAACGTGAGCAACCAAAATTTGGCGTGATTTGGAGCAATGTACAGACAAAACCTTAATTTTATATATATATATATATATATATATATAATTATTTGAATCCTGCAGAGAACAAACTCATTGATTTTTATTTTAAATAATAACTTTTTTCCGAAATACCTCAACATTCTACAACAACAATAATATACATAAACGGAAACTTTGGCTGATCACTGTGGATCCTTCCACGAGTCTCCATTAACTTATTAAATAATCAATTTAATTTCCATAATCATCATATTTCTCTTCTTTTTCTATTTTGTATTTTTTGTTCTAATTCTAAGTTTATAAATGACTAAATATTTGTTTTTCAGTCTAATGAAAATGGAGACAAACATTTTGATTCTGTCCAAGAAATGGACTGTGAAAGCCCTCTTAAAATTAAAAGCCAAGATTCCTTAATGAGTTATTCGACTTGGAATGAATCTCCATCGCCCTGTATTAAAACACCATCTCCCTCATTACCAGATGAAACACCATCGCCTTCAATTCCAATTGAAACATCATATCAAATACAAAAACCAAGCAACAAAAAACGCAAACATGATCTAGAAGGATTGTTAAGCGACTGCTTTGGACTCATGACAAAACAGCCAGATTCTTATGAAATATTTGGTGATTATATTGCTGATGAATTGCGAAATATGAGTATTAAAGCACCTGAATTACAAGCACTTGCTAAACGACAAATCCAGCGCGCCATACTGGATATGAATGATTTGTATGATTCAAGAATTTCTGCAGATAATATTTTAGGACAAGATCATGCACAGCGAACGAGAAATGCGGAACCTATTAAAAACACATCTGCAAAATATATTAAAATTGAACCGGAGGACAATTATTACGATCAGGAATCAAATGCGTAGATGAATATGAAGGGGAAAGTTATTAGTAATTTTTTGGAAGATTATTTCAGAATAGAAATAATATATCTGTAGTGTGATCAGCACACACCCCAAAAGTGAAATTCTTACTCTCCGACTCCATTCGTTTTGAAGGGTAATCAACCCCTAAATTTGTCAAAAATTCTATAAAATAGTCATTTCAGAATGGTTAAATTTAATTTCAGGCCACTCTTAATGTCAATAGGTACTAAGGGCTCTAGCATGGGGACCCGGGGCTCGGTCCCGGTCTGCTGAGTTTGCTAGATAATGAATAGGGGGCCCTACTTCAGGATGTGGGGCCCATGAGAACGATAGCCCATTTGCAAAAGATGGCAGAATCACCCCAATATCTATGTGGGACCGGATTACTCTAATCCCAGGCGTGTTCTTCTTTATTTAACGGAACTGGTTGTCTAGGGTGTATTTCGTAATAAAAGATACTTCAACTTGGTTAAATAATATATTTAATAATGCAGAAATTATAGCTTTTATATACAGGTTAAATAAAGTAAGAGTTGAGATTCGTTTTTAGAGAGATGGAATTGCTAAGTCGATCGTTATGATTCGAAGGTTGGGTAGCTTATATCGTTTTTGATGGGTGTCCATCGCCTTTATATAAACTGACAAACATAATTGTTTAAGGTGGAATTTGGAATAGTCACGTAGTGGCATAATGGGATTTTCCCTTAGACTCACTTTCTCAAGTTTCAGAGAATGGTCCTTTTGTACTGAACAGGGTGAAATGCCTTTGCAAGAAAATGTTTGTCGGCTGAAAGGGCTTTAGTGGAGAAACCAGTTGACCGTTAGGTCTGGTTGCAAATGAACCTATTTAAAAATCAACACGATTTATTTATCGCCTACATCTATGATAATTTAAAGTCATTTTAGAAAATCTGCTTTTTTACTTACACCTTTGTGAAACTATATTTGAAACGGCAGAATGAAATTCTAGTCGCTACCTAACCCCTAATATAATATCTAAAACACCTTTAATTCAACTTACTCTCAAACGCCAAACCTATCTTATGAACATTTTTTTTTTTAATTTTAATTCTAAAAATACTTTTTATTCTTGAATTTGATTTCACGTGATTATTTTAAAAATATTTATGAATTATTATTAAATTAGAAATTAAAATATATATATGTTGCAGTAAAAACCCGTTTTTTAGTAAGAACGCGTTCTTACTAGTTAAAACGCGTTTCGGTGAATACCTTTATGGCAACTAGAGTTTACTAATGTTGTTTGAGTTTGGTTCAAAGGTCTAGAAACTTCAATTTTGACCTTCCACCTCATTTTGTGTGTTTATTTTCAAAATTTTTTAAACGAAAATGTCAAAAATTACATCCTCTACAACTTTGCTTCTAATTTTTGACATTTTCGATCATGTACATACAATGGTTGAATATGCAATTTCGAAAAGGGCACATCTTGCATATTTTGACAAATACACTTTTTCATATAAATCTAATCTAAAAGCTTCCCTGCACCTACTATGCTTGAAAAAGGCACAACACTGGTATTAATTTTACTGCCCCCAAAATATAACTCAAAAATAAATTTTACACTACTTTAGAAAATAATTAGTTTTTTTTTTTAATTTTCAGACATGTGTCATTTTCGAAATTGCATATTCAATTATTGTGTGCATTTTTCGTTGATTTTCTAGTAAATTTTAATTTGTGTCTATACTTTAGTACGTAATTTAAATTAATTCAATACAAAACTAATAAAATTTACTAAATTTAGTAATAATAAATGTTAGGATACTTCTGTGCTTCTCGGCCCAGGGAACCGTGTCATTTTGCCCATCCTATTGATACGCCACTGCTACTAATAAATATTTTTAAAATAATCATCTAAAATTAAAATTGTCCTGAAATTAAATTTAACCATTCTTAAATGATTTTATTTTATAGTATTTTTGATAACATTAGGTTGATTCTCTCTTAAACACGATTCGAGTCGGCAAGTAAGAATGTGTGTGGATCATACATTCGACATGTATACTAAAAGGTCAGGAGCCAGCTACATTTTTTGATGACCAAATCCGTGAAAGCTGAAAATTTTCCATACCCTTCATTTGATGTCACTAGTAAGTAAATGATGCAGCCTCCCAAACACTTAAAAAAATTTAAAAAACTAATACCTGAAAGGCTGAAACTTTGTTGTCATGTTTATTAATTTGTAAACAAACGAAAAAAATATCCAGCTGATTCTAAAGTGGGGAATGTTCCAGCTGTTTACGTAAACAAGTGAAAAATATGCTGCGTCAGCCCCCCAAACCCCGAACATAATCCCCTACTTTAAAATCAGCTGGATATTTTTTTTTTTTTTTATTAGATGACCAGAGGCCATTCTCTTTAAATTACATAAAAAAAAATTATAAAACTACTTTACAATAAAACTCAAAAAACAAAAAGGAATTACAAAATACAAAATTACTAGATTATACATAATTCTTACATACAAATTCTTGGTGGGATTTTTCAAAACTTGTTCGATGCGTTGAGGGGGATCTCTAAAGTGTGGTTGTATTATTTTTTTCGGAGGGGACATTGGAAAAGGAGATGATATGGAGTTGCTTGGGTTGGAGAACAGGAACAGTTGGGAGATGGAGAAAGTGAAAACCTATGAAGGTGAGCATTACAACAAGTATGATTGATTCGGAGTCGTGTAAAAGTAACTATTTCATTACGGGAGAGATCAGGAATGTGTGAAAACCATGGATTAGATGGAAATGGTTTAATTCTGGCGAGTGCAGAACCTCTAGTTAGACTCGTATAGGCCCAATTGTTAGCCCACTCCTGTCGACTCTTTGCTTTCATATGTGAAAAAACATCACTCCAAGGAGTGGCTTACAAGTGTATGCTGCCTTCTTGGCTAAATAGTCTGCTATATCGTTTCCGGAAGTATTACTGTGTCCTTTTGTCCAGATAAGTGAAATTATTTGTCCTTTGTCATGGGAAGAATTTAGGAGATTTAGTATGTCTGCTTCTAGTTGACCTATTTTAAGTTGAACCTTTGCTCTCTGAATGGAGAGAAGAGCAGATTGTGATCTGTAATGACAGCAGCAGTTTCAGTATTGCTTCCTATTATATACGAAATTGCCTCTCTTATTGCTATCATTTCGGCCGAAAATATTGAAAAATATGGGGGGAGTTTTAGAAGGGTAAAATTAGAGGTTGAAGCGTCATAAATTGCACATCCAACCTCGTTTGATCTTTTAGACCCATCAGTATAAACTATTTTATCTGTTCTTAAATTTTGATAAGAATTTTTGATCATGATTCTGATTGGTCTATTTAGAGTTTTCTGGTCAATCTGAAATAATGGAATTAGGGACGCTTTTTTTATTGTTACGTTAAGTAAATTGATTCTGATTGCTGCTAAAATTAAAGGGGGGATATTACTATTGTTCCAGAATCCGGTTGAGATGAATACATTATTAAGTGATGATATAGCCTCTATGGATGGATGAAAGAATTTTGTCAATCGTTTTAAATAAAATTTCTCAGCCAAAATGGTTCGTCTTATTCCCAATGGAGGGTCATTTGCTTCTATTAATAATGCATTAGTAGGTGACGTTCTAAGGCAACCCAAACAGGAGCGGATTGCCTGATATTGGATTTGATCTAATTTTTCTAATATAGATGATTAAGCTGATCCAACCAGAAAACTTCCATATTCTAGTCTTGATCTGATAATGGCTTTGTAAACAGTTAAAGGGGTTTCTGGGTGTGCTCCCCATGATCGACTGGATAAAATTTTTAAAATGTTAAGATGTCTCGAACATTTTTCCACAACATAATTTATGTGAGCTCTCCATAATAACTTGCTATCTAGCATCATACCAAGATATTTAACTATAGCTAAAACTGGAAATGCGTGACTTGCTAAAGATATATCTCCTATAGTCGGGATTCTTCTTCTTGAAAACATGCAAACCGTGGATTTTGAGCTCGACATCGACAAGCTATGGTCATTTAAATAATTATTCAATTTACCAATCGATAAGTTGAGGCTAGCTCTGGTTTTTTCAAGAGTAGATTCAGAAGAATATACTACCAGGTCGTCTGCATATTGAAGTATCTTACAACTATCCGAAACCGTTTTAGATATATCAGATGTATAACAGATGAACAGCAATGGAGAGAGAATAGAACCTTGAGGAATTCCTTTATTCAATTCCCTTGAAAGAAATTGTAATTGATATTTTACAAAGATTGATCTTCCGAAAAAAAGTTTAAAAATTAATTTTGATGTATTCAGGCCAATTTCCAAATCGTATAGTTTTTGAAATAAAGTGTGTAAGTCCACATTATCATATGCCCCTTCAATATCAATGAAAGAGGCCAAAGTGATTTTCTTTGTAGCAAATGCTTCCTGAATATTACTTATTAAAACTGTAAGATTGTCCATAGCTGAGTATGATCTTCGAAATCCAAATGAGAAGAGAGGTAGTTTATGATTAATTTCCAAATAGTATTCTAGTCGAGTTTTTATGAGTTTTTCAAACAATTTCAAAATGCATGAAGACATAGCAATAGGTCTATAAGAAGAGCCGCTTAAGGGGTTTTTATTTGGTTTTAAAATTGGAAGAATTAGCTGTTTTTTCCATGACAGGAATGTCATGAGTATACCTAATGTCATTAAATAAATTTAATAGATAACTCACTCCATTCTTTGGAAGATGTCTGAGCATAGCGTAATGAATCCCATCTAGTCCAGGAGAAGTATTGGGTGTTGAATTTAAAGCTTTTTCTATTTCAAATATAGAAAATGGGGAATCTAAGATATCAGGGCTATTGTGATTTATTTGATACAATTCAGGATTTTTCGGAGTAGATTGCGGGGCAATTTTATCCAAAGGAGTTTAAAGGATGATTTCAATAAATTTTTAATATATTCTTTGTCCTCTCTTACACTATGCCCTAAATCAGATTCTTTTTCCTTAATATTTTCTTTATTGATGGAATTTTAATAAACAGGTGAAGAAAGACCACTAATTTGATTTGATACATTTTGAAGTATTTTGAAATTAGGGACCGGTTTGTCAATCTTAGGTTTAGTTTTTTTCGGTACTCTTATAATATTGCTAGTTTTAATAGAATTTGAAGAAAGAGTTTTTTCCTGGTAAGCCATTGAGGGGGTTAACGTGGATAATTGATTAGGTGATGGAACCAAACTTGGAAATTCCAACTTCGAAGAAACATTTATTCGAGCATTCATCTCTTGACCCACCCTATTTGCATAATTTGAGTTATTCTTTAAATTATTTTTTGCTTCCAAAAACGAAATATTACACAAAGCCATCATTTCCTTAATCTTTTTTGGACCAGCAACTCGGGACAACTAGGATCCGTCGACCAATGTTCTCCTGCGCAGTGAATACAACAACTTTTAGCTTTACACTCCCCCTGATGAACCCCTTGCCCACACTTTCTACACCTAGCAGCGAACAAACAGCGTCCGCTCATATGCCCAAATTTCATACATTTGTAGCATTGTGTTACCTTTTGAATGAAAGGCTCCACCTTACAAACAACTCCTAAAATTTTCACTTCATTTGGAAGAGTTTGTCCTTTAAAAGTCAAACATACTAGGGAAGATAACGATTTTTGCCATTTCTAAACGAATTCAGTCTTCTAACTTTTGCAATTTCTACATCTGATACAGCGTAGCCTAAAATATCATCCTCCATTATAGAATAATCAATGTCTCTAACAAGCCCTTGTCTAAATAACATGAACCTTGGAATAAAACATATCAAATTTTTTGTTTCCCAAAATTGCTCGTTTTTCAAAGCATTTGCGCTATTATAGTTATCCAATGTTATTTTTATATGCCTTTTATCTATTTTGAGAATAGAATTAACATTTTTGTAAATAGAGAAACAAAAATCTCTAATCAATTTTCACACTGCCATGGGACGGACTTTCTCATTCGGGTCTATGGTTTCAACATAAAGGACGAAAGGTCCATTATCAGAACAAACGTAAATATTTTTCTTACATTGAAGTTGATATGGCGAAGGTACAAGTTTATTCGAAATAGAGGTTGAGCACTCACCAGATTGAACACTATCTTGAGAGAGAGAAGGATCAATTACTAAGGGTTGATTGTTTACATGGAGACTGGAAATTTTTTGTTTACTAACAAAATCTTCCTTTTTTTCTTTTTAGATTCAAATTTTCCACATCCATCTTTTCATCGGAATCGTTGAGGACAACCAAGGCAGAAACAATTGCATTTGATAAGTCCATGTTTTCTGCCTGGTTGCCCGGAGGGGCCTGGTCCCCTTGAAAGTTCATAAATAGCCCCGGAAGGCGATTTTTTGAATTGAAAACACTTATAACTGAATTTATTAACTTAACAAACAAAAAATATAATAAAAAACTTTAAAAAAAACACCAAAATAAGAAAAAAAAACTAAACTATTCACGAGCGATTTTTTTTTATGTTGTTTACACTTCGTTGCTAACAACAATCCAATTTCGTTTGTTTACAACTTAATAAACATGACAACAAAGTTTCAGCTTTTCTGGTATTAGTTTTTTAATAATTTTTAACCTGTTTGGGGGGGCTGCTGTAGCATATTTTTCACTTGTTTACGTGAACAGCCTCCACTTTAAAATCAGCTGGATATTTTTTTCTCGTTTGTTTACAACTTAATAAACATGACAACCAAGTTTCAGCTTTTCCGGTATTAGTTTTTTAAAATTATTTTTTTACGTGTTTGGAGGGGCTGCTGCAGCATATTTTTCACTTGTTTACGTGAACAGCTGGAACATCCCCCACTTTAAAATCAGCTGGATATTTTTTTCTCGTTTGTTTGCCACTTAATAAACATGACAACAAAGTTTCAGCTTTTCCGGTAATAGTTTTTTTTTAATTATTTTTTTACGTGTTTGAGGGGCTGCTGCAGCATATTTTTCACTTGTTTACGTGAACAGCTGGAACATCCCCCACTTTAAAATCAGCTGGATATTTTTTCTCGTTTGTTTGCCACTTAATAAACACGACAACAAAGAAATATAATAAGAAACTTAAAAAAAAAAAACCAAAATAAGAAAAAAAAACTCAACTATTCACGAGCGATTTTTTTTTATGTTGTTTACACTTCCTTGCTAACAACAATCCAATTTCGTTTGTTTGCCACTTAATAAACATGACAACAAAGTTTCAGTTTTTCCGGTATTAGTTTTTTTTAAATTATTTTTTTACGTGTTTGAGGGGGCTGCTGCAGCATATTTTTCACTTGTTTACGTGAACAGCTGGAACATCCCCCACTTTAAAATCAGCTGGATATTTTTTTCTCGTTTGTTTGCCACTCAATAAACATGACAACAAAGTTTCAGCTTTTCCGGTATTAGTTTTTTTTAAATTATTTTTTTACGTGTTTGGGAGGCTGCCCCAGCTACACCCACCGGAGGTGATGGTCCATTTACTTACTAGTGAAGGAAAAAAAAATTCAGCTTTTCCGAGATCAGAAACTGAAAAGGTAGCTGGCTCCTGGCCTATAAATGTTATTTTCATTCTGAAATAATTATTCGAAAAAATTCCCTGTTATCACGCACGCATTAAAGAAATGATAGAATTTTTTATGGAAACTTTAAAGTTTTTTTTTCTAAATAAATTCACTCATTTTATAAAACGTTAGAAAAACTTTGATTAAATTAAGTTTATTAATTAATATATATTACAATCAAGAACAATTATTATATTAAGAAAAGTTTTTATAGCCCTGTTATTTATCTATTTCTATATGCTTTGTTATAGATTGAAGCTTATTTTAAAATCACATACTAGAATACATACAGGGTGCGCCATATTTTATGTTGGTGTGTAAACTTTGAATAACTTTGAAAAAAAACAACCGATCTCTATATATGAGGTATTTTTATTCAATTTGGTCATTTGTAATTTATTTGGACTAGTTTTTGAATACAACAATTAAGTGGCCGCCTCTATTGGCCACATCAAATTGTGCCCTTTTTGTTGAGTTTACCTTTACCTTTTCGAGCATCTCGGGCGGTATAGCGATGATTTCGGCACGAATGTTTGCCATGAGCTCGTCTATGGTCTTGAGGCTTGCTGGCATACATTAGACCGTCGTGAGACTGGTTAGTTTTAGCCTACTGATGACATGTTTTTGCGATAGTAATACTGCTCAGTACGAGAAGAGCCGCAGGTTTGGACATTTGGTTCACGCACTCGGTCGATCGGCCGTTGTTGCGAAGCTACCATCCGTGGGTTTAAGCCTGAACGTCTCTAAGACCGAATCCTTTCTAGACAATTTGTATTGAGCAATAATAAAACTCGGGAGACCCGTTGTGTCGAAAGTCACTATAACTATGTAACTTTCTTAGATGATATAATTTTTCTCATTAATATATCAAAGAATAATTGATAAATCAATGAGAATTGTTTTTGACCGCGCTTATTTGAAAAATATATTTATCGCGACACTACTGCGGACTAGCGGATTACGCTATTGAAGTCTACGGAGTCTTAAGTCTGGACCAAGAGAGAAAAAGATGTGATCCACTTAGCTACAATCCAACGTCATTTCGCGTATAGCCCGCTAGACATTCGGATGGATCACCAAGTGAATTTGAAATCTCAGATGTTATATATTTAATTTCCCAGTCCAGAGCGCTCGGTCTATGCATGTATGTTAGATGCTTGCCATTAATTAACCGAATGTTTTCTACATTTGATTCAATCGCGAAATATCTTTTTCAAATAAGCGCGGTCAAAAACAATTCTCATTGATTTATCAATTATTCTTTGATATATTAATGAGAAAAATTATAAAATGTATTTAAAATCATTATTTCAAGTTAGAAATATATAAGTTCAGATATTATTTTCACTCAATATTTGACAAAAATTCCCTACATTTGATCAAATGTAGAAAACATTCGGTTTCTTAGATGAATACGTTCAATCGTGTTTATCATATAAGCGTTTTTTGCCGTTGCTTGTAAACTAAGTTATAGACGAAAGTTAATAGAGTAAAGGGTGTGTAGTTTCACAGTGAATGAAATAAAACTCAAAGAGGTTTATACAAACTCAATATATTTCGGATTATTAGTCCATCATCAGGAGTTTACAAGTTAATATATTAAGTTTGTATAAGCCTCTTTGAGTTTTGTTTCATTCACTGTGAAACTACACACCCTTTACTTTATTAACTAACATCATGTTTCACCTAAAACTTACACCACTTTCCATAAGTAAAATTATAGACGAAATTCTTTTCGATTCTATAATATTACTTGAAGCGGTCAACTATGG
The DNA here is from genome assembly GCA_024734495.1 of Forficula auricularia. Lineage (NCBI taxonomy): Eukaryota > Metazoa > Arthropoda > Insecta > Dermaptera > Forficulidae > Forficula > Forficula auricularia. Next base: position 462,779 of record JALMQS010000214.1, read on the forward strand.
GTATATATTCGATGTCGGGACTCAGGAATCGTTTGTTGCAACTTTTCAAATAACCCCAGGAAAAAAGTCCGGAGGGGTCAAATCTTGAGATCTGGGTGGCCAGTCAATGTCGCCTCTTTTTGACAACAGACGTCCAGGGAATTTTCGTTGCAGAAACTGAATTGTTTGATTTGCACTGTGGTATGGTCTTGTTGAAACCGTCAAGACCTTTTTCACGCATTTGTGGGCAGTCATAATGAGCCAACATCCACCGATATCGATTTCCATCGACTTCTAAAAAAAAGTTCATTGGAACGTCATGGTCGTTGATGAAGGGCATGTTGACCATCTCCCACTGTCCCGTGCCCAACAAAATTCGACACCAAATGACGAATACTCTTGTCAGACGGTGCCTGTTGGCCACGACGATATGCACGTTGAGTTAACACAACTGAACGACTATTTTCAATGTACAGAGTCACTATTTCGGCGTGAAGGGATTCATGGTTAAAATTGTACTGAATTGACGTTTCAAAAATATGTCTAATCAAGTCAATCGGTTTGACATATTTCAAAGTTATTCAATGTTTACATACCGACATAAAATATGGCGCACCCCGTATAATATTATATTAGCTTCGTTCGTGGTACATGTCCGGAACGTTCTCCAATGGCTCTCGCATGCGCACTGAGAATTTAATCTTTCATACGTTCGTAGTGAAAAATATTACTTGTTCAGAGTAAAGAATCCTGCTCTGTTTGGATAGTTCCAAACGTGTTCCATAGATCTTTGCGCCTTAGCGAGGATGAAAAATTCCACACCATGCATGCGCTGTTAAATGATTCAGAACATGTTCCAGGCATGTACAACGAACTGAGCTATTATTTATTACATAGTAATTTTAGTTGAGTGTGTTATGGTGTATCAAAGTCTATCGAGCAAAAGTTTTTTTATTTAAATTTTATCCATTTATCTGTTTTTTTATTTAAATTTTATCCATATATCTTTTTGAAACGTAATTAAAAATTAATTTTTTTTTATTTGATATCTATTAATTTGACGTTTATCGAGCGTTTGTTTGCAATTTATGGTTGCTCGAATTTGCTGAATTATTTTATTCCAAAAATTTGGAAAAAAGAACAAAACGTGCATGAGCAAAATGATTATGTAAATAATGTAAATAAAATTTACACACAAAAAAAAACAATTATAATAAATATTTTAAACATATATACACTTATATTCTCTAATTTAAAAAATTAATATTAAGGAGGTTCTTTCCCGACAATCCACACAAAAAGTTTTAGCCTCGTAACTACTCTATAAATATGGATGGTGTTAAAATTTTAGGTTATGTTTTTTTAACGTGACTGTACATTTTACGCTACTACTTTCTATTTATGAATGGATCGTTTCCAAGCCATTGATATTTTATCCCCTCCACTAAAAATAATCGCCCAAATATGTTTTTTTTTTATTTTTTATCAAAACTACGTGGTAAATAATTTCAATTTTTTAAGTTACTCCGAATATATTATTCTAACAAATATTAGTTTTTTCATCAAGATGGTGAAAGTCCTTCAATGAAAAAAATAAAATAATGATAATTTCTCCACCTCTTTCCCTAATCTACCATATGTAAAAAATTTCATTTTTAATTGCAATTATTTCATGTTTGCTGTGGTAAATCGTCTTCAAATTTTAACAGTGTGTGTATTATGCTTTTAATGACTAATATTCCAAGTTTCGAAGACTTCTTGAATTTTTGCATTTGTGAAAGAACTATTTACCTTAAATAGATTAAACTCCCGGTTATCCGTGTGCGGATTATTAAAAGAAAATGACTATCATCTACCTCTGTATACACAAAATACAATTACTTAGAAATCATCAAAAGGAAATAATTAAAAATTATTTTATTTAGAAAAAAGAAGACTCTCATTTTATTTTTAACCTACAAATAAAAACAATTCTGTTACCATCGACAGTGAAATCTTTTATTCAACTAACATCAAAAGGGAGTTAGTTAGTTTCATTTCAGTGCTAAAATGAAGAGATAATTTGTAAATTTGCATCCCTGGAGTCTTGCAGACGCCACACGCGACCTTATTCGAAATTAAAGGTAAATATTTAAAAATTTATTTAATTTATTATTTTTAATTTTTTATTAGCAACAGCTGTATGGACCGAGGTACAAAAAGGCAGTGGTCCAGTGATAATAATAAATAAATAGATCTTTATTCCTTGACCTGCTTAGAGGCACAGTGGCTAGGTCCTTCAAACATCAATACAATCTATCTACAATACATTAACAAACATCAATACAAATTAACTGCAACAATTTAACATAAAATATACAAGTACAAACTATGGGTACAAAATTAGGGAACGAAGAAAAGATTTTTATATTATAGACAAAAGGATCAGCCGGGATTCAAACTCGGGATCTTCGCATGTGCTGCTTAGCCTTTATAAGAACCTTAGCTCTTATCCTCTCGGGCACTGATCCCTGAAGTTTTAAAAAATAGGCTACTACAGAGCTGATAAATATAAACGAGGAAGAGATTAAAGAAATTCCATATTTCATATAGACATTAGGTATTAGCTTGGGTTCAGGGATCAGTGGCCGAAAAGATAAGAGTTAAGGTTCTTTTAAAGGCGCCGCAGCGCACATGCGAAGATCCCGGGTTCGAATCCCGGCTGATCCTTTTGTCTATAATATAAAAATCTTTTCTTGGTTCCCTAATTTAATTTAATTAATAATTGTCTTTCGACGAGGCCTCGTTGTGATTGCGCCCCGGGGCAAAGAGAAAAAATTATTTTCGACCCTTGGGTTTGTGATCGATTGGGAGGCGTTTGAGAATAGTATAAAAATAATTTTTGGACAATTTACACACGACCAAACTAAGCATAGCTGGTATTTAAATGTAGAAATATTCTTTATTTCTTATTAAAAGTATAGTTATGATGAATTTTTATATCCTTAACTTGAGAAATAATTGGTTTCCCATACAAACTTTCATTCCCTATTTCACCCCCTTCAGTTTTATTTTCGCGACAAAAAGTAGCCTATTTCATCAAAATCGGTTCAGCGGTTTAATTTTCCTAGAGGGGATAGCCGCAGTGGCGGCGCCAGGGTTGAGCGAGGTGTGGCGACCGCCCAACCATCCATCCAACCTGCTAAATTGAGCATTTGAGCAAAAAATATTTGAAAAACCAAGTTGATAAAATTAAAAAAGTTGAATCGCTTTCAATATTGCAAAAAATCGCAGTTTTTCCTTTATAAAATGAAAATTACTGATCCTAGAAACTTGATTCCTATCTCATTCTCTAGGAAATCTTATTGACTTGAACGTTTACTTGGAATTTTTGATAAAACTTAGATTTATAAATATCCATCATTTTCCATGACACTTTTGAGGATTCGGATCATATCCTGTGGAAAATGTAGGATATTTATAAATCAAAGAGTTTTAACAAAAAAGTGATCCAAGTAAACGTTTAAGTGAAGAAAATTTTCTAGAGAATTAGATAGAACTATATTAGATATGAACTATATATTTTCAAATGAGCGATTTTAATTCCCGCTCTCTTTTATTATTATATATATATAAATAATGATTTATCGCCAAGTTGACATTCATTAGTTCAGCGCGACAAGGGGTAATGGTGCGCCACTGGTGGGGGAACACTGATGACAGCGAACCTGGCGGTGAGAAAACATAACATCACTCAGGCATACAGCTTTGTCTGAGCCGAATTAGCGTATCCACGGCTAAGTTTGATTCGAATTTTGAATTTTTCGAAATAACTAAATCTATTTTTTTTTTGTGTTGGCAATAATTTTTTCCACTGAGGTGAATTTTGATTTAAAATTTTATTCTATGAAGTTATTGATTAAAAATAAATAATAATTAAACAATAAGGTAAGCACTTGGACAAAAATTGACTTTATGTCATAAAGCCAATTGAGCCGCGAAAGTTAAATAATGTAATCAACAATTTCTTATGTTAATTCTACTTTTTGGGAAGTGTGACTATTTTGTTTTTTTGGAAATCTTTTGGGATGATTCCCAATTTATAGATTTTGCTAATTAGTTCAAAAAGTTTGTCACGTGCCTTTTCTCCAGAGTTCTTTAGGATTTCAGCTTGTATATTGTCTATTCCGGGTGCTCTATTATTTTTTAGTTCCTTCAAAGCTGTCTCGAATTCTGACCTGAGTATGGAATCTCCTGATTGGTTTTCGTCCATACATAACATAGATCTAGAAATCACATCTATTAATAATAAAATAGAAGTAACAGCTTTAAAATTTTATAAAGATTTTATTATTGCAGGTTAGTATTAATTATTATTATAATATAAATAAGTCTTTAAATATAATATAATAAGTAATATTTTTATTTAGAAAAGAGTTTTTTTTAGCAAATATTCAATTGAAGGTAAACGAAACGAAAACTTGCATATCTCGGTACGCTCTCTGCGATTTTTGCCAATTTTTCTGACAGCTAACTGATTGAGCTGGTAAGCTCAAACTAGACACAAAGGTGTAGCTTATTATCAAGTACGTACACAGGGAGGGGCTAAAGTCCTCCCCGAAATTCTAGAAAATTCGAAGAATCTAACCCAGTGGTTCCCCCCACGTCGGCGATTTGGGTTTTCTGGGGGGCGATGAGTATTCAAATTATTTGACACGGTTACTGAGTTTCTTGACACCTCTGATCCTGTTTTAAGTGAGAATTTGAAGCAATGCAAGTTGGAACTTGCGCACCTTACAGATATTTTTGAAAAAATGAACGAAGTCAATATAAAATCTTCAAGGAAACAAGAACCTTATCAAGTCCAAAGGAAGTATTTCATCATTCATAAACAAAGAGGTTGTCCTCTGCTTGATGCAAATAAACATACACACATGTATATCGAGATGATATATCTGTATATATATTATTTATTTGTTTGAGACTATAGTTTCGAAGACTTGGTCTTCATCATCAGTCTTTCTTCAATTATAAATGTTTTTCATGGAGTCAATATCATATGGATATTGAAAACTAAGATTAGTTCCTAGCCGACCAGCAGTGACGAAGGAACACCAAGTTTTCAATATCCATATGATATTGACTCCATGAAAAACATTTATAATTGAAGAAAGACTGATGATGAAGACCAAGTCTTCGAAACTATAGTCTCAAACAAATAAATAATATATATACAGATATATCATCTCGATATATATGTGTGTATGTTTATTTGCATCAAGCAGAGGACAACCTCTTTGTTTCCCTTTGTGAATCAACAACTCTGCTACTCTCGGCAAAACAAAAACTTTTCAATTTCATCATTCATCTCCAAGTTTGATATTCACAGTGTAAATATTGGCCGTAAAGAGCTGATTCAGTTTCCGACCCTTACAAAGTGTTCAGTGTCAGATAACGAGACTCCTGAACTCCCAGAAGAAAATTTTTTTACTGATCACCTTGACCAGTTAAAAACTGACATGGAATCAAGATTTGAAGATTTGACCAAGTTACAAATTCCGGATTGGATTCTAGATCCATTCTTGATTGAAGCTGTTGATAAGCTTGATAACTCTTTGTAGACGGAGTTTCTATATAGATCTGAAGTATGACTGTGAGACGAAAATCATTTTTAAGCAGAGCGGTTACGAGTTAGTCTGGGTGAAGCTTATGGACACTTATCCACAACTGTGGGGAAAAACTGAACCACTTCTCATCTCGTTCCCGTCAACATATTTAGTTGAAAAAGGATTTAGTTCTGTTGTCCAGCTACTCACAAAACAAATTAGGCATACAATGAAAATGAAAAGGGGGCGATAGGTGTTAGTCAACCTCCAGAAAGGAGAGATGGGCCACAAAAGGTTGGGAACCACTGATCTAGCCCATTGCAAAAAAGTATACTTCAAAAAAAATTGTAAAACAATACTGATTTGCTTAAGTGTCAATTGCTTGCGTTTGGTTAATATATGTTTTCTCCAAGTAAGGCGGCGTTCTAAGTGAATGCCTAGCTATTTAGCATCTTCGGCTTGTGGGAGTTCACAGTTGTTGATTTTTACAGGAGGACATGTTTCTCTACTTAGTGTAAATGTGACGTGCGTGGACTTACTTTCATTGGCTTTAATACGCCATACTTTTAACTAGGACCGTGCCTGGCGGGTGTTCATTGCGTGCACCGCACGCAGGCTGCCAAATCGCCAGGGAATTTATAACAATTTTTTTTTTTACAAATTTCAAATTTTAATCTCATAAAAAAAATTGTTATAAATTCTCTGGCGATTTGCCGCCTGCGCGTGGCGCACGCATTTAACTACCCGCAAGGCACGGTCCTGCTTTTAACAACCAGTGTTGGATTTTATTTAGATTCGTTTTGAGATTTCTTGAGACTGATGCTGGAACGGTATGGGATGCCAGAATAGCAGTGTCAACAGCATATGTTGCTATCATTGTAGTTTTTGTTGTTGGTAGGTCTGCTGTATATACAAGAGGTAAATATAGGGCCGAGAACGCTCCCTTGAGGGAGGACTTAAACTAAGCAACATAATACATGTTTATTTAGCCGTAAATCAAGATTATCCTTGGATAACAAGATATATTGTTTGCCGACGATATCGTTTTAATAAGCAGTGACCCGGAAGAGCTGAAAGTTATGCTTGGTCAACTTCATGAAAAATCGGTGAAGGTTGGATTAAAAATAAATCTCCAAAAGACAAAAACCTTAAGTCCAGAAAATGTTCGGATATCTGTTGGTAACTAGGACCTATAGGTGGTGGTCCAATGTCTCTCCATTGGCCACAATATCAAAATCGGAAAAGCGAACCAGGCCGCAGAGGTTACTAGGAGAGTGGGACTTACTTGGGCGGCTTTCAGGAAGCTTGGATTTATTCTGAGGGACTCAACACTGCCTGTCAATCTCAAGCGGAAGGTATATGAATCCTGCGTGCTGCCAGTAACAATTATGGCACAGAAACACTAGCGCTTACGCAAGCAAAAGCAAACCAGTTTAGAACATGCCAAAGATCCATGGAGAGAGCAATGTTGGGGATTAGCCTCCGAGACAGAATACGCAACGACGTCATCCAAAAGCGCACTGGGTTCACCGATGTTATGGAACGGATAGCCCGTCTGAAATGGCGCTGGGCGGGTCACGTGGCACGACAAGAGAACTCAAGATGGTCAAAGAGAATAGTCCATTGGAGGCCAAGAACTACAAAAAGAAGTGTGAGCAGACCACAACTGAGATGGCAAGACGACATCCGAAAGATTGCGGAGGTAAATTGGATGCTAACAGCCAGAAACAGGCATATATGGAAATAGATGGAAGAGGCCTACATCCAGGAGTGGATGGCGACAGGCTGAGAAAGAAGAAGAAGAAGAAGAAGATATTACTTTACAAGTCTATTCTTAAGCCCGTTTGGACTTACGGAATCCAGCTGTGTATCTCCAACATTAACATCATTCAAAGACTCCAAAACAAAATATTGCATATCATCGCAGACTCGCCTTATTACGTCTCCAACAAAACAATTCAGCATGGCATCCCTTTGGAAACTGTCAAGGAGGCCATACATCGCTTCAGTGAAAATTACAGCAAAAGAGTGTTAGTCCATCCTAATGTGTTAGCCAATAGACTAAATGTGCCCAGCTGTGAAGTGCGCAGATTGAAATGTCTGATGGCATCCGACCTGACTTCAGGACTCAGATGGTGAAGACTGAAGACATTGAAATCCATGAACTATAATAAGATTTTCTAAGAGAGATCCCTCACTGGAGAGATACTCTACATGTCAGAGAATTTTTTAATTATTATATATTTGTAATTAGTCATAATTTTTTTAGGCAGATTTCTGCACTCACTAAGAGTTAATAAAAAAATAAGTGTCAAAGTTTTTGCGCGACGTAATTAAATTCTATTTCATCCTGCCCATATTATCGTGAGCTTGCTTGTGTTTGTGACAGACTATTCAGTTTCACTCTTCTCCAAGAAAAGTCCGGTGATTTGTCATCAGCTGTAGAACATGCAGAAACGGTAGTGAATACACTCGAAGATGAACGGAAAAAGTTTTCAAGAAAATTTTCAAAGCGGCTGAAAAGCTTGCAGAAGATGTGTTTAAAATGCAACTCAAAGTTCCTAGAATCACGTCAAAGCAAACCGCCCGTGGAAACTATCAAACTGATGGTGTTGAAGCATACTACAAGGTTTCAGTCTTCATTCCATGCATCTATTCTCTGATTCGAAATTTATCAGAGAAATTGAATGGATATTGATGAGGCAGTCCAAAAAAAGAAGATAATTTATACTATCTTCTTATTCATAAACCGACATAAAAACTGACTACAGTGTGGGGATGGATTGGAGAGTGCAGAGGTTAGATGCAGTTGTGGGGGATCAGGGGGTGGGGCGAGGTGCCTGGTTTCGGGAGTGGGGGGCCCAGGGGTGTGTACTATATATATTTGTATTTTTTTTTAATTTGGTTACCGTGCATCGCTTGGTGGCTCTAGGTACTAATAGATTATGACAAACTGCGAAATTTGCGCAAAGCGTACCACGTCTTGAAAACTCCACTTCAATTGAATAATTTATAAAGATACACATTTCACATCAAAATGTAGATTTATTTAATATTTTTAGCTATTGGATCATTTTTGCATGTATTTGAAATCTCAACTGGAAAATTAGTGGGGAGAACTGAAATTAATCCTGCGCAGAGAATACATGGATTTGAACTTCACAAAGATTCCATTGCAATTTTTGGAAATCAGAAATTATCTATTTTTAAAATAACAAATTCTATGTAAGTAATCTTATTTAATCCTTTTAATTATTAATTGGTTTTTTAATTTTAAATTCCACTAATAGATCATTACAAATATTATTATATATATTAAAAGTTAGAAAATTTAATTGATTAAAAATCGAGTTTTAAATCCCACAAACGTATTTTTTCTATATTAAAATTTGGCAATTTAATTGATGAACTCATAAATTGTTATTTAAATAAAAAAAATTATTATACGGTATTTATTTATATACCTATACACCTCCACTTTATATTATATTATATTATTTTATATTATATTACATTTATATACCTATGCACCTCCACCATATACACATAATCTGTGGGCCAATACAAGGCTTTAAATGCAAAAACTGGGTGAGAGGGGCGGGGGCGAAGGTGGGGGAGATGTCGGGGGTGCAGGGGGGAAGGGGGGGGGTTCGGGAATTAATATATAGTTTTTAACTGAAGCAAAAAGTTACCGAGCATCGCTAACTACTATATATTAAATTTAAAATAATTTTTATTTCTCTTATAAAAATATTATTAATTTATCAACATATTTTATATTTTTTCGAATATATACAATTTAAAATAAATATATTATCATAAAAAGGCACTGATGCTTTATAATAATTTAAATTTCTTCTAACTTGGCGAGAGGTAAATACTGAAAATGGTGCTGAATGACCGCTGAAACTGTCTCTTTTTTGTCAAATATAAAACGATAACAAGATAAATTACATTTTATTTCAATTTATTGAATGAAATCATTTTTGTCTTCACCATTGAATTGAACATCTGTTTCTCACATGGCTTTACTTTTACCTTGCCAAGTTAGAAGAAATTTAGAAATATATTATATTTTATACTAGCTACAAGGCCCGCCTTCGGCGGCCCTCTTGCTAGGCAGGTGGTACTCCCCCTGGACCCCACCCCACGAACCCCCTCTCATCCCCCATGCCCCACCCCCACCCCCGCGCCCACCCCACCACCCCACACCCAACCCCCGGACCCCACCCCGCGCCTCCACCCCTCCCCACTCCACTACCCAGCTAAGCATCTGGATCCTCACCTGAACCCCCCCCCCCCACACACCATCACTCCACCCCCGCACCCAGTTTTTGCATTTCTAGCCTTCTAGTGACCCACAGATTATGTATTCAAAATTTGGTTAAGTTGGCTCTAAGGGTAAGAATTTTCATATTTTGACCCTCCCCCCTTTTTGGGTGGTTTTTTGGGGGATTTTTTTTAAACAAATGTCAGAAATCACATCACCTACAACTTTGCTAATAATAAAATTTTCCGCAGAGTTAATAGTTTAGGAGTTTTTGATAATTTTCATTCGTGCGCCCCCCCCCCCCCCAACTCCCTTTTGGGGTCAAAATATCAAAACGTTATATAGCTAAAAACGTAAGTTAAAAGACATCCGATGTAAATATGATATTTCATAATAATCCCTTCAGCCGTTTTTACGCGAATCCTGAGCAACTTTTCTGAAACGACCGAAACATACAGACATAACTTTGTTTGAAACGTGTGCAACCAAAATTTGGCGTGATTTCGAGCAATCTACAGACAAAACCTTAATTTTATATATACATATAGATTAATTTATCTTAAATAAAATTGTATTACATATACTTAGTAGTCTATTTGCGTATAGCTTTTAACCAGGGATGCTTTCCTAAAATTTTATCAACCGGTTCACCGTTTACTTAGTTTCTGCCCAAAAAGTGCCCGGAATTATAAATAGAACAACTAGTCCAATAGCCCATGACCCATTTTTCATGAAGTGTTTGATTCAAGTAGAAATTTGCATAGAGGTATTAATAGTATAGATGAGTAGGGAATCGGCTTTTTCACAAAGAGAAACAAAGAGGTTGTCCTCTGCTTGATGCAAATAAACATACACACATATATATCGAGATGATATATCTGCTATATATATATTTATTTGTTTGAGACTATGGTTTCCAAAGACTTGGTCTTCATCATCAGTCTTTTTTCAATTATAAATGTTTTTCATGAAGTCAATATCTTATGGATATTGAAAATTTGGTGTTCCTTCTTCACTGGTGGTCAGCTTAGAACTATTTGCATCAAGCAGAGGACAACCTCTTTGTTTCTCTTTGTGAATCAACACCTCTGCTACTCTCGGCAAAACAAAAACTTTTCAATTAAATCGGCTTTTTGCCTAATATCTATGAATCTAAGAGTTTTAACAAAAAAGTGGTACAAGTAAACGTTCAAGTCAACAAATAGAATGAGATAGGAATCAAGTTTCTAGAATGAGTGGTTTTCATTTTATGAAGGAAAAATTGCAGTTTTTCAAAACTTCAAACTCATTGCGGCACGGATTACCATTTATCCAATTAAGATGAAACTTTGTTTGAATTGTAGCAAATTTAATTTAGTTTAAAAATGTATAGAGTGGTCTTTGTCGAAAACGTGTTCCTTCATGGTCAAAATGGGAAAATATCGAAAAAAGTAGGAGTTTTTGGGCGATCCGGGGGGACTGCCGAGGTCGAAAACTTGGATTTTGCGTTTGAACGGTTGGTCGGAGAAAAAAATCTAAATGATAAAATTTGTAGGAAATTTTATGAACTTTCATTTTGAATAGAAAGGTTATTTACGAAAAGTAGATAGTTTTTGAGTTATAAGCCAAAAACCGCTAAAAATGGAAAATTTCACCTTTTTTTTGCATTTTCTACAATGTTGCATCACGAAATTTGGCTGGGAGATCTCAGATTTGAATTCAGCGGCCCAAAAAACATGCAAAAAATCAGAACTACCCCAAAACTTTCCCCATTTGAGCACAATTTGACTGGACTATCCGTACAAGATTTATTTCGACGTCTGCCACTCCGGCAAAAGTGTCTTGCAAGTATTATTAAAAACATATTAATTAAGACGCTATTAAAATGTCAGCGTGAATCAATCACTTTTTTTCAAATAAAAAAATGCAACTTTAGGGCTGCCTGGGTCAGTGTTAACCCCCCTAAAAATGTCTGACTTAGTTAATTTTTAATTTAAAATCAACTTAACTGTCGAATAGTATTTGTTGGATTTTGAATCAAACACTTTTTTTGGCAAACATTTTTTTACAACTTTCTCCTATGCGCAGTAGCAGCAGTACCCAGGTAGATCAGGAAAACAGCCGATTCCCTACTCATCTATACTATTAATACCTCTAGGTGAAATATCTACTTGAATCAAACACTTCATGAAAAATGGGTCGTGGCTCTCTGACTAAATCTTAAAGATCTACCACATTTTGAAGAGGTATAAAAAAATGAAAAAATTTAACTAAAAAAACTGAATATATTTTTGAAAAGAACATAAAATATTTTTTTTTCTAAATGTGTTTTAAACATTATCAGACAAAAAAGAGAGGGAGGGGGGGGTCAAAAATGAAAATTCTAGCCTTTTCGACCAAACTCAACCAATTTTGTATACTTATTATATGGATCCCCTGAAGGCTACAAATGCAAAAACTAACCACCCAAAATAGAGGGAGGGTCAAAAATGAAAATTATAGCCCTTTTTACCAAACTCAACCAAATTTTGTATACATATTCTGTGGATCCACAGAAGGCTAGAAATGCAAAAACTAAACACCCAAAATAGGGGGGGGGTCAAAATGAAAATTGTAAGCCTTTTTACAAACTCAACCAAATTTTGTATACATATTCTGTGGATCCCCAGAAGGCTAGAAATGCAAAAACTAATCAAATTTTGTATAAATAATTTGGTCAAAAGGGCTAGAATTTTCATTATTATTTGGTTGAGTTTGGTCGAAAGGGCTAGAATTTTCATTTTTGCCCTCCTCCCCCATTTTAGGTGGTTAATTTTTGCATTTCTAGCCTTCTGGGGGTCCACGGAATATGTATATAAAATTTGGTTGAGTTTGGTCCAAAGGGCTAGAATTTTCATTTTTGACCCCCCCCATTTTAGGTGGTTAATTTTTGCATTTCTAGCCTTTTTGGGGCCTACAGTATATGTATACAAAATTTGGTTGAGTTTGGTCGAAAGGGCTAGAATTTTCATTTTTGACCCCCCCCCATTTTAGGTGGTTAATTTTTGCATTTCTAGCCTTTTTGGGCCCACAGAATATGTATATGAATATGTATTGGTTTGGTTTGGCCCCTCGCCTTTTTTTTTCGTCTGATATACATGTTTCAAAAAAATTATTTTATGTTCTTTTCAAAAATATATTCAATTTTTATCTAGTTAAATTTTTTCATTTTTTATACTTCTTCAAAATTTGGTAGATCTTTATGCCCCACCCTGTATTTGCGTGAAGACAATCAATTTATACATATTTGAATATAATAATTTCTTAGTGGTATAGTAGAGAAAAAAAATTAAATTCATTTTATTTTATTGTATCGTCTTAAAAATTTAATATAAGTATAATATATTTTTTGTTTATAGAATTTTCTCAAGATATCTGCGTCTGGAAACAATAGAATGGATTTGGAATATATATTGGTTAAATGAAAAACGTCTGGCTGTAATAACTGCACACAATAATGTGCAATTATTTGATCTTGATACCAAGGATTCAATAAAAAAAGTACAATGCGAAGAATGTTGTATATTATATTATGCAACATTTGTTGTTACGGACGAAACTAACCCTTGGGAAAGTCTAATTGTACTTGCTGGTACAGTCTTCCAAGAGATAATCATCTGGGCTCCGGCATTGCAGTTACAAAAAAACAAAACAATATTGCAACGGTTGAAAGGTCACAATGTATGTAATTCTAATTTATTTCAGCGAGTTTCCTCGTTATTCTAAAACAGGGCTGTCCAACCTGCGGGCCAGCATAGCAATTAATGCGGCCCGACATAAAATTATAAATTTCCTTAAAACATTGAGATTTTTATGATACTGGAAAAGATAGATATCTGATACAATTTGATCTGATATTTTTACTTTACCATACAGGGTATGGTCAAGTATTGTAATCGTGCTGTAAAAAAGTGTTTTTTTTTCTTTTTTTTTTCGAAATATCTCAAAAACGGCTGAAACTATTTTGATTAAAAAAATTGAGCGAAACCATGGCATTTCGCTCTACAAAAAAGCCCTAATAAATGAACATCGAAAAGATTATATTTTTCGAAATAACAATTGTTTTGTCAAAATGTCTGTTAGTCTGTGCGTCAACAAATTTTTGTGGACGAGCTAGCTCAAAAACTAGTGTGAATATCGAAACCAAATTTCACACGTAGTTTTGGTCCATTGAGATTAAGAGCTGATTAGATTTTGGTAAATTTGGACCCAAAATTAAGGGGTGGAGGGGAGGTCAAAAAATGAAAATCTTGGCCATTTACCAAACACAACCAAATTTTGTATACATATTCTGTGGGCCCAAAAACGCTAGAAATGCAAAAATTAACCTCCCAAAATGGGGGGAGATAAGATAATCAGTGGGACCCCAGAAGTCTAAAAATGTAAAAACTAACCGCCCAAAATAGGGGGGGGGGTGTATGGTCAAAAAATGAAAATCTAGGCTCTTGTACCAAACTCAACCAAATTTTGTATACATAATCAGTGGGCCCACAGTAATGTAAAAATGCAAAAACTAACCGCCAAAATGGGGGGGGGGGTGTAGGATAAAAAAAATATAGCCTCTTGTTCCAAACTCAACCAAATTTTATATACATAATCAGTAGGCCTCCAGGAGTCTAAAAATGCAAAAACTAACCCCCCGGCCCTACATGATTATAAATAATTTATATTAAATATAAGTAAGGGGCCAGGTTGTATGGTAAAGTCAAGCGGATGGCCACATCAGAACACGTCAGCTTATTTTCTAAAATAAGAAGAAATTAGAAAATCTCCCCAAAAGGTTTCGAAGAATAAAAGGCAGATTTTCAATTTTGAATGTGAAAAAATATATCGAGCTTTCCAAAAAAATAATCACAATTTTGGCATATTTTGAACCATTTTTATTAGATTTAAATATTTTAAATAGAAACTTTCTGTTTGCATGTATGGCACTGCAATCAGACATTGAACTGAAAGAAATATTTAATAATGTCTCTTTATTAAAATTTCATAAAAATTATCTACCCAGAAACAAATATTCCTCCTAGCTTCTCAATATTTATTCACTTTTTAGAAATAGGAATTTACATATACCTAGCTAAAGCTATTTTCGAAAATAAAATTCTCTAAAAGCTAAATTATAAGCTCATTTATCAGGTGACAAAAATAACCAATTTTAAAATAATTAAAATGTATTTTTCATCTCATATTTCCTTTTTTTTTTAATATTTACTATTTCAGTAATTAAAAATAATTAATCTAGAAAAATGACTAAAAAGTGCGCTGATAGAATGACTCTCTTCCTTTATAACAGCGAAGGCAAGAATTCCAAATACAAGCCCAGACCTGTTTTAGACTAGTAGAAGTTAATTTCTTAATTTCTATTAGTCTAGACATGGCCTTTTGACTATTGCACTTGGACTAATTGGATACTTGTTATTATACCGGGTGAGTTTTTTATCTTGAGACAGTCTTCTAACTCAAAAACAGTGCATTATATGGAAAAAAGTTTCAAATAAAAGTTTGTTTATATCGAGGGGGAAACTAAACTACGCTATTGTTTGTAGACCTAGAACAAGCTTTCAAGGGTATTTCAAGGCCAAGATCTGTTTTTTAAATGGAACCCTTATTTTTCTACTTAATCTACAAAAAAAACTGAATAACTTTCATAAGAACTATTTTTTATACGACATCAAATAAATAAAATACATGAATCAATTAGATCTCAAAAAAAATTCTTAATATTTATATTTAACAATTATTTAACTCAATTATCGAATAATAATGATTAAATAATTAATTATTAAATAAATAATTTAATAATAATTAATTTTTTATAATACACTGTTCTGAGACATTCCAGAGTGTATCGCAAGTCTTCTGGATGAATTCCAGTTCCAATTTCCTTATTTTGGCCTGTTCCAGCTTCTTACTAGCCTTTACAATTCCTGTTTTGTTTTTAAATCAGATTTTACAACACAATAAAATGAAGCTTGTGAGGGTGTATTCCTATCAGGAAAACGCTCGGCATTTATTTCCATTAACACTTCACCATAAATTAAGACCATTTCAATTCTGTCTTCAACACAAAATACTCCATTTTTATTATGATAATACTATATAACTATCTACTGGATTGACACGAGAAATAAACTTTTTTAAACTCAAGAATTTTAAATAGTTCTATTAAGTAGAAAATAATCTCTTAAATCTGAGTATAACGAAGTTTTAATATCATTATAAACATGTATTTTCATTGTTGTGACTTTTCGATTTAATAATTATTTATTTAATAATCAATTATTTAATCATTATTATTTGATAATTAAGTTAAATAATTGTTAAAAATGATTATTAAGATTTTTTTGAGATCTAATTGATTCATGTATTTTGTTTATTTGATGTCGTAGAAAAATAGTTCTGATGAAAGTTGTTCAGTTTGTTTTTTGTAGAATAAGATGACTTAAAGAAAAATATAGGTTTCCATTTAAAAAACAGAACTTGACCTTGAAATACGCTTGGAAGCTTGTTCTAGGTCGACAAACAATAGTTTAGTTTAGTATCCCCTTCAATATAAATAAACTTTTATTTGAGACTTTTTTCACATATAATGCACTGTTTTTGAGTTATAAGACTGTCTCAAGATAAAAAACTCACCCGGTATATTTCCGCATCTACCTAGCTCCTTGTCCAGATGTTCTTATGCCTTATTATTTGTTGCTAATAAGAGGCACAATAAAAACTTAAAAATTAATTATTTTATTCTACTCAAATCATTATACATTTTTATCAAAACTTTCTTTTTCTTTTAGGGTGTTCTTTTTAATATCTTTTTTGATAAATCAACCCAAACAATTTGTTCTACATCCGATGATAGAAGTGTTCGAGTTTGGACTAAAACAAATCCATTGAAAAAGTTAATATCAATAGAAGATTGGGAAAATGAAAAATTTATATTGAAACATACCTTGTTTGGACACAATGCAAGAGTGTGGCGATGTTTTGTAGCAAATAATTACATCATCTCAATTGGAGAAGTAAGTATTCATTCATTTTCCATACTCAGAGCTGGCCTTTAAAAATATGTACATCAAAAGAAAAAATTGCTAAATACAAAATACGGAATCACATTCATTTCATGTAGTATTCAAACACAAAATACAAAAATCTTTTATAAAAACGTTAAAATACAAAATACTTTTTTAAAAAATATAACATTTAGAAATTAAAAAAACTATTGTTTCGAAGGAAAAATGAAATTGAGCCCCCTACAGGAAGTTTTTTATTCATTTTTCCTTTTTCAAAAATAATAAATAATTTCTAGATATTATGTAGAATTAACAGTCAGAAATTATTGAATAAATATACACTGCTCAACAAAAATTAAACAAGAATTTGTAACCGTAAACCTAACAATGGATTCCGGTAGAATTTTATATTCTGCTTATCATGCAATTTCCCGATTTTTTTATAACAGGTCAGAGTTTCGAGATATTGTCGGTCAAAACGACAAAAAAAAGGCTATTTTGACCCATTTTCGAGTCCAATTAGATATTAAACAGCAATATTTGCAATCAAAATATTTAGTTAACATAATAGAAAACAGCTTCCTCTTTGATTTTCATATTACCACTTGTTTTTAGCTCAATTAGAACTCAAGTTATAAATAAAAAACTAAAACTACGTGACTATATAGTAAAGGATAATAAACATAGGTAAAAACATATGGTCTTAATTTCTGGGCTATAACTCGAGTTCTAATTGAACTAAAAACAAGTGGAAATTTGAAAATCAAAGAGGAAGCTTTTTTCTATTACGTCAACAAAATATTTTGATTTTAAATACAGTTTAATATAGGACTCGAAAATAGGTCAAAATGGAATTTTTCGTCGTTTTGACCAATATTATCTCAAAATTCTGACCTGTTGTAAAAAAATCAGCATGATAATCAGCGTATAAAACTGGAATCCATTGTTAGGTTTACGGTTCCAAATTTTTGTCGATCAGTGTTATTTGACTTACGCGGTTCATTTAATTAAATGATTAGATTTTGGTGCATATTGACCCAAAATTAAAGGGGGCGGAGGGGGGGGGGGGCAAACTCAAACAAATGTATACATAATCAGTGGGCCCCCAGTAATCTAAAAATGCAACATACATGATTATAAATAATTTTATTAAATATTAAATATTAGTGAGGGGCCAGGTTGTATGGTAAAGTCAAGTGGATGGCCACAACAGAACGTGTCAATTTATTTTAACATAATTTAATCCCAGTCTATTTCGCCCCTGAATGCAAGACTCTTCATTCTTGACGATCTATAAATGATTTTTTTCATCTTTTTTATTAAAAATGTATAATAATAATAATGTACTTTTGTTTTAGGATTCTCAAATATGTATATGGAATATGGATAGCGGAAAATTGTTAAATAGCTGGAAATCTCATCAAGGAGCTCGTTTATGGTCTCTAGACTGCGACATTGAAAAATCTCTCATAGTAACAATATATTTTTTAAATTTATATACAATATAACTATTTTCAAAATGGCTTGTTTAAGCTTTGCTGGTCAGTTTGAAAATTCTTCCAGGTTGGGCCGCCTTTGGAAATTTTAACTAATTGATGAAATTTGAAACTTGAATATAATGACTTCAATTACTAATAAAAGCAGACTTTAAATTTCTAAAGAAATTACAAGAGAGGGATATTTACTAAATCCGAATTGTCATTGATAATTTTATTACATATCAGAAGGGTTGTGCTCCCCCTTAGGGCTGTAACTAGTCTATAAAGGGCCTGTGCTAATTTTCAAATTTGGGCCCTCTATAAGTAAAGTAATTTGTAAGAAGTTAACTTTTTAATAGTATTCAGCAATTTAAATTGTTATTATTCATTTTTACTTTACCATACAGGGTATGGTCAAGTATTGTAATCGTGCATGAAAAAAGTGTTTTTTCCTTCTTTTTTTCGAAATATCTCAAAAACGGCTGAAACTATTTTGATTAAAAAAATTGAGCGAAACCATGGCATTTCACTCTACAAAAAGCTCTAATAAGTGAACATAGAAAAAAATAATATTTTTCGAAATAACAATTGTTTTGTCAAAATGTCTCTTAGTTAATCTGTTAGTCTGTGCGTTACCAAATTTTTGTGGACGAGCTAGCTCAGAAACTAGTGTGAATATCGAAACCAAATTTCACACGTGGTTTTGATGCATTGAGATTAAGAGCTGATTAGATTTTGGTGCATATCGACCCAAAATTGAAGGCGGGTGGAGGGGGGGGGGTCAAAAAATAAAATTTTTGGCCCTTGTACCAAACTCAACCAAATTTTGTATACATAAACAGTGGGACCCCAGAAGTCTAAAAATGCAAAAACTAACCGCCTAAAATGGGTGGGGGGGGGGTGTAGGGTCAAAAAATGAAAATATAGCCCCTTGCACCAAACTCAACCATGATTATAAATAATTTTATTAAATATAAGGAGAGGGCCCAGGATGTATGGTAAAGTCAAGTGGATGGCCACATAAGAACACGTCAGCTTATTTTCATTCTTTCTCCGAAAATTTACTTTTAAAAAATCTGTATTTTATAATATGCAATTTTATGCAATATTACTCAAATATGCAAACATTTGCATTATAAAATTTAACCCACAGTATCCTAGATCAGTGGTTCTTAACCTATGGGTCGCCACCCAAAATTGGGTCGCAAAACATATTCTTTGGGTCGTTAATCAAATATTTTACTTATTATTATAAATTGAAAAATATATTTTGATTTATTCAATACTATAAAAAATTAAAATATGAAAAACACGCTCTTTTTCATTAAATTTTCCTTAGATCGAAAAGAACCTCCCTTTGGTTATCTTAATTGTTACAAAATAATATTACATGTGAATTAGAAAAGTCATCATTGCAAATTGAAGAAAATTTCGTCTAAAAAAGATAATTCAATTTTTTTGACGTGGGGAGGAGGTCCCGACATGAACATATTTATCAAATTTGGGTCGCAGCTTAAAAAGGTTAAGAACCACTGTCCTAGATGCACGATTCGGATAGATAAAATTGATCCCATATGTGGCGGCAAATAAAATATGCAATTGCATAGGAATCCGGTCTCTACATGAGCCAGCTTTCAATAGAATATACATATTTATCATCATAGGAAGAAGCATTCATAAAATTTTTTAATCTTAACAACCACATATAGCTTAAAAAACACATTTTGAACCTTCACTTTATATAATTAACAATTGAATAAACTCCTAATTTATTTCCAGGCTGTCGGTGGCGGGGATGGCGCTATAAGCATATGGCCGTTAATTGATGTACATGATTCTTCCATTTATACATCACGCATAATTCCTCTTGAGCAAACTGCAAAACGATTGTGTTTTTCCAACACAAAAGACATTTTATTTGTGAGTGATTCAGGAAAATTATTTGGATTTAAAAATAATTCTTGGAATATTTTATTCGAAGATGAACGTTTTGCAAATTATGCATTACTTTCTTTGTCTCCAACTCGTCAATTCCTCGCATTAGCTGATATTTTTGGCCATATTTATATATTTGATAGTAAGTAATGATTTTATTTATCATCAATTATAAGATTTTCATATATAATATATATTTATTTTTGAATAGACTGTCAATACAAATACAGTATACAAAAAGTTTTTAGAATTACAAAATTGTGATTCTCATGCATTAGAAATACATCAAAGAACAAAGATCAAAAGCACACAAATATACAAATATATCTTAAGTTTATAAAGATTAATAGTTAAAATTAACATTTTTTTTCTTTTCTTTAACATTAAAAAAAAAAAGAAAACAAAAGAACAACACCCAAATACAAAAATATATCTTAATTCACAAATTATAAATTATGCCTACAACTCGTCCAATCTATAGAGATTTAAAGTTAGCAAGAAGCATTTTAGTTTTTCTTCAAAAGAAAGAGCGTTGGCAAACTCTTAATTTCTAAAGGTACCTTATTATAAATTTTTATGACATTATTAACTGGGCTTTTTAATGTCACAGACAAACAACTGGCATTATCCTCAGATCATTCCTGCATCTAGTGTTATATTCGTGACTAAAGATATTTTTATGAAAAAGTTCTGAGTGTTTTTTTAAAACACTTTCCATAACGCAGACGTCATATACAGTTAAAATGTTCAATTCTTGGAAGATACTTTTGCAGTGAGTTCTCGGTCCCGCCCCTACAATAGCTCTAACACACCTTTTTTGTGCAGTAAACAATCTAGCAACATGTGTAGACCCTCCCCAAATTACTATACCATATCTCAAACTGGATTCAACATAGGCATAATAAATATTTAAAAGAACCCTCAGAGGAACCGTATGTCGAAGAGTAGAATAGACATAAATCTATAATTATTTCTTTAAACACTAAAAATTAATTATTTATTTCATTCTAGTCCTAATTTTTCATATCGTCGTCTTAGAGTGTAAAAGTGCTAACTCCATTTTTTATCATATAAGACATATTAATACCGTTCGAAAGAAAAAGAGATACAGCATCGTCCAAGTTAAACTGCTACTTAAAATTGTAGAAAAAAAATGTTAAAAATAGTTTCTTTCCTAAACAACAATATTAAATTTTGTTTGTTTTTTCTCTGCCCTATAAAATGTCCTTGTTGTGAGTTAGCAGGTTTACACTCTTATTTATTCATTTTTTTTTAAAAATAATATTAAAACAAGTAGATTTATCCGTTTTTGTTAACTCTATTATTGTATTATTCAGCAATTTTATTTGTTTTATTTTTACTATGCGTTTTTTTTTATTATGAGGGCTTTTTCAGGGCTCTTCTTAGTTAATGGCACTGAGGGTAACTATCGAATAGTAGATGTAGCTAATGAGCTGAAATTTGGTACTCAAGTAGATATTAATAAACTGTATCTCTATACCCAGTTATTTATTTCTAGTTCAAACCATTCCCTAATGAAAAAAATTACCAAAACGCCAAAATTTGCGAAAGCATATACCTAGTCTAAAATTAGTCACTTTTTCTTATTTATTGAAACTTTTTAAGGTTCTATTTTTTTTTTGTTAAGAAATTAGGATATTACTATATAATTATGAAAATTTTTTATAGTATATCAATAAATATTACTAATATTATTAAAATTATTATTATTAATATTATATTATATTAAATATTATGATTTTATAAAAACATTCTTCAAACCTTAATGGGAATACCAAACGTTTCTGAAGAAATTTTCTCTTTATCTTTGGAATTTTTCAACAAATTTGAAAAAATATTTATCTATTTATATATCTTTCATAAAACAATTAATAGGTATTTTTTCTAATTTGTTAAAAAATTCCATTGATAAATGGAGAATTTCTCCCGAAACGTTTGTTATTCCAATATGATTTGAAGATTGTTTTCATAAAAGATTTTTATTTATTAGTATTATTATTATTAAAGTAGATAATAAAAGAGTGTGTCTTCTGCTGGAAAAATAAATTTCTAAATTTATTTTGAACGAAACTATTGTTTCGAGGGCTGCTTTGCCCTCATCATCAGTCTATTAAAATTGATTCACAGAAATTGATGTGTGAAAAGAATTAAAAAAATTATTTTTACAGCAGAAGGCAGGCTCTTTTATTATCTCCTTCAATTTATAAAAATTTTGCTACTCTCGGCAAAAATAAACTTTCAATTTGATATTATTAACTTATGTTTAATTTTTTGAGAATACTTTAATAATTTTATTAATTTTAATTTTTAGTATCTGGAAATTGTTTAAAAAAAATTCTCATTCAAAAAATTCATGATGGCAAAATTTTTTCCATTCATTGGCTAAATGAAGAATATTTAATAAGCTGTGGCCAAGATGGCCAAATTGTTCTGTGGAATTTTATCAATAAACATGGTATCTATAAATCAAAATGATTTATTTATTTATTTATTTAATTATTAATTCAACATGATTTCTATTTTATTTATTAGAAAATCTTATAAAAGAACAAGAACATATTTTACCTAATACAAAAGAGAGATGGTTAACTTGTGCTTTATTCTATGAGAATACTCTAATATGTGGAGATCGTGGAGGTTCAATTTATGTCTTTCATTCTAAAGAACAGGTTTTTATTATTTATTTATTTATTAGTATCCGCCTTTGACACACTTTTTTCATCCTAAGCATGGAAAACTTAACATATTTTTATAAACTTTTATTTGACTTGGTTATGGTCAAAACTTTGCATTCGATTTTTAAACTATTCCCTGAAAATTATCAAGCTCATATTTTGCACATAGTCTATGTATTTTCAATTTTTTTTAAATACTAAATTAAATACCAAGTTAATAACTGTACAGGATGGGGCATAAGTCGCGCAACCCAGTTCGTCAAAAATTCAAAAACAAATCGGAAAAAAAAATTTATTCTACTCAAAACATATACAAAAACATCAAAAAGTTACAATAAATGTTAGACAGCGCTTTGTAGGATTAACCATATTTCTGAAGACTTTTACCAACATCCGGCGCGGGATCAAGGGCGGATCCAGGAATTTTTATGAGGGGGGGGGGGGAGAAATGTATATAAGGTGCCCGATGTATATAGAATAGAATAGAATATTTTATTGTTTATAATTAAGTAATGGAGAGGGATTCAGCCAATGGGTAGCCTCTGCTGAATAAAAACTCCCAATTATGGAAAACGTTTCGGCTTTAATTAAATAATGCCATCATCAGTTCCTAAGAGCTGAAAAAAGCGATAGAGCACACATGTAAAATTACAATAAAATTTTTTACAAAAAATCCAAACTTGTTAATTACAAAATTTTATTGTTTTTTGTACAAGGTGCCCGATGTATATAAGATCTACTTTTTATCTCGAAAGTGTGTCGCGATCGAATTGTCCAAGGGGGGGGGGGGGGGGGTCAGAGACGCCCCCCACACACACATAGAACTTTATTTTCAATTTTAAAAATTTTTAAAAAATAAATGTTTTTTTTTACAAATTTCATATCTCATATTTTAAGTTCATTAAAATAAAAAAATAAAATAAAAAATTGTTATAAATTCCCTGTCGATTTGGCCGCCGTTTTTTACGTGTTGCACTCCCGCCAGGCACGGGCCTCTATGGGGGGGGGGTCGCCTCCGCCCCCCCGCCTGGATCCGCCCTTGCGCGGGATTCCCCATTTCATTGAATTTATAGAGCAGACGCTTTATTTTTGACTTGTTTGGCTCCTGTACTCCCGGAAATTCGGTTTGAAATTCATTTTGAACTTTCCGGTAAGAGTTGGTGCTAAAATAAACTCGGGCAACGAAAATTCGGTGAATTTTGACCATTTTTGAACTTCCAATTTTCAACACATAAACCGTTACAGAGAACGAACCGCGTGTACTGGCGAGTTCCGCCAACATTCATTTCGACGAAGAGGAGATTATTTTTTTTTTTAATGATATTGATGTGAAGGAGATACACCAGACAGGTGCATCCCTAAAGGCCTGTATGGGATGGCCCCTCCATCGTGAAAAGAACAGAGTAGAAGGAAAGAAGCCGGGATCACGAGGAAAATCTCAGAAAGTTAGATACAATCCAATTTACTAAGTTATTGTAGCCACTCGCTCGATTCCGAATTCCATAACTAGATTTATTTATTTTTTACTATGCATTTGAACTTTGGTTTGCCCCACTCATGCCCCACCCTGTATTTAAATTGCTTTCGAAAATGTTAAACCTACTGCAGCCATATTTTATCCTTTTCACCTAATATATATAGATTAATTAATGTTATATTATCGTATTTTTAGAATCCAACACAACGATTTGCTCATCAACATAGTTCTTTAGGTGTTACATCAATTAGTAAAATTGATTCGGATATAATTTCTCTTGGACGGGATGGTCGTCTATGTCGATATACATTTCAAGATGGACTTCTTGAATTGCAAAATTCAGAAAAATTGCCAATCAAGTGGCCAATCGCTGTTTATAACATTAAACAATATCCTTATTTGATTGTTGGATTCACTGAGGTATTAATATTTATTAAATTGAAATAATATGAAAAAAAGGATCATTACTTTAAACCAGTGGTTCCCAACCTTTTGTGGCCCATCTCCCCTTTCTGGAGGTTGACTAACACCTATCGCCCCCTTTTCATTTTCATTGCATGCATAATTTTAATTTGAAGTAAAGTGTAAATAATAAAGCAGTTTTATTATTTTAAACAATTTTTATTACCGTATATAAAAACAGCCAAAGCAGTTTTATCCGGTCACTCTTAAATAAAATAGAAAAAAAATTAAAATGTACATTTTTTACAGATTTTTTTAAGACTAAGATCATTGACACACATTTAAAAAATAGGAGTACATGTTTTCATTTTTAAAGTTGGAATGTGGAAAAATTAAGAAAGTTGCCAGCTAAAATTTGAAAAAAATAAATTTGAAAACTTTGTTTTCTTTTATTTTACCCGGCAACTTCTACTGTTCAGTACTATTTTAATTTTTCCCCCTTTGATTACTCATCGCCCCCAAATCGCCCCCACTTGTTATTGCCCCCTCTGATAACCCAAATCGCCCCCAGGCTGGAAACCACTGCTTTAAATGAAACAATCAGCCTGTGCTTGCGCTGGCAACGATTTTTCTACTTTCATTCATTCGCTATTTCGATAACAGTCGCTGGGCCTACATCTTGCATGATTTCCCAATAAGAAAATTTGAAGTTAGCTGCAGGGGCGTAGACACAGGGGAGGGTCAGCCCCCCCCCCAAGGGCAGGGCTCAAGGGATGAGTAACTGCAAAGACAAACCGTTTCTTATGGCCAACTAACTAATTATATATTTATATGTTTAATCAAGAATTATGTTCTTTTTTAGTTTCTTGAAGTACATATTTGTTTTAATAAAAAAAAATTCCCACTAAATATTTTGCTTTGTGGTCTCCTCTCATGAAAATTTTCTGGCTACGCCACTGGATACCTGGGAGGACTTTGTTGATGCAACTCCAGCAGCAATCAACTGGCTGGAGTCCCTAGATATTCATTTGTGATGGAGAATAACTATTCCAGCCTTAAAATTTTAGACTAGTTCTGCTTTTTACTTAATTTTATTTTAACTTTATAATATTAAATTTTATATCAATCAAGCTGACTTACTGATGTATATAATTCTGTTACGCTAAATAAATAAATACGATAGCTTAAAACTATCATCTTCAAACAACGTTGTTGTAGCCTGATCAGTACATTTTACAGAGATAAAAATAATAATAACACATTATCATTTTCATTATGGTAAAGTAGAAAATTTTTAATTCCATTATCAGAAAAAAATGTCTCAAAAATTAATTTTTTTTAAAATTTCACTAAAAATCAATAACACTCATATTAGCAGGGGCGGACCTATTATATGGACTTTTTGGGCTGCAGCCCAGGGCCCTGTGGATATATAGGGCCCTCAGCAATATTTTATTGTCCTAATTTTTTTCCTATACCGTATACATCTTTAAAGAAAATAGTTTTTTGCCAAAATGGCAATTAGTTTGATTAATTACTTAGGCCCCCAAGTAGTGTTATCCCAGGGCCCCACAAATTCACGGCCCCTCCCCCCTGCATATTAGTTGTATGGCACATGAGATCCGAAATATTCTTGAATAAATAATAAAAATATGTTTTATTAATTACTCGGCAAAGTCTTCTAAACTATAGTCTCAAACAAATAAATAATATATATACAGATATATAATTTCGATATGTATGTGTGTATGTTTATTTGCATCAAGCAGAGATCAACCTCTTTGTTTCTCTTTGGGAATAAAAATTTCTTTATAAGTATATTAAAAATCAACGTTTATTTGCCCTTCTGATGAGAATAAGTCATCGAAACATTCGATGAATGAATGAATGGTAGATAAATCTATTGTCTAGACATTAAATTATCTTTTTATTAAGATCAGAGCAAAATTATTTAACTATTTTGTAAAATTATTTTTTATAGGATCGTTTTATGGCTTGGAGTTCTCATGATCGGCGAATTTTATTTGACGTTCCTTGTGGAGGCGGCCACCGAGCTTGGGATCTAATTTTGACCGTAAATCCTCTTCAACTAGATTTCACCTATATAAGAGATTCGGCCGTTTATCATATTAATTATGATTTAAGTAAGCTTGGATTGAAGGTTTTGCTGGTAAATAAATTTCATTTTAGTACACTCAAACTCTTCTTTTAGTAACTAAAAGGTGCCTTTGATAAGGTGTTAAAGGGTGATTTTACATGTGTAGATAGATACTGCTTAAAGTATTGTTGCGACCGTTTTCAGCTTCACTGTTTTTGTGGAGTTGGATTTTTGGATTTTCTCTAGTCTCCTTAATATTAGATTGAATTAAAATACTAGGTAGATTTCACATAAATAAAACAAATATATGTTATGACGTTATGAGTTTTATCTCGATATACCGGATGAGTTTTTTATCTTGAGACGGTCTTATAACTCAAAAACAGTGCATTATATGAAAAAAGTTTCAAATAAAAGTTCATTTATATCAAGGGAAACTTAACTACGCTATTGTTTTTCGACCTAGAACCAGCTTTCAAGGCTATTTCGAGATCAAGTTCTGTTTTTTAAATAGAAACCTATGTTTCTGTACATATTCTGAATCTACAGAAAAAACTGAACAACTTTTATTAGAACTATTTTTTTATACGACATCAAATAATAAAAAAATTTAATCAATTAGATCTCAAAAAAAATTATAATAATTATTTTTAACAATTATTCATCTTAATTATCAAATAATAATGATCAAATATTTAATTATTAAATAAATATTTATTAAATCGAAAAGTCACAACAATGAAAATAAGTGTTTATAATGATCTTAAAACTTCATTATAGACAGATTTAAGAGATTATTTTCTACTTAATAGAACTATTTAAAATTCTTGAGCTTAAAAAAGTTTATTTCTTGTGTCAATCCAGTAGATAGTTATATTGTATTACTATAATAAAAATGGAGCATTTTTTGTTGAAGACAGAATTGAAATGGTCTTAATTTATGCGGTGAATGTGGAAGAAGTGTTATGGGGCTGCCATTGAAATGAATGCCGAGCGTTATCCTGATAGGAATACACCCTTACAAGCTTCATTTTATCGTGTTGTAAATCTCTTTAAAAAAAAAAAAAACAAGAAATATAAAGGCTACGAAGAAACTGAAACAGGCCAAAATAACGAAATTGGAACTGGAATTCATCCAGAAGACTTGGAACACACTCTGAAGGAATGTCTCAGAACAGTGTCTCAAAATTATCAAATTACTAATTATTACTAAATTATTTATTTAACAATTAAATATTTGATAATTAAGTTGAATGATTGTTAAAAATAATTATTATAATTTTTTTTGAGATCTAATTGATTTATGTTTTTTTATTATTTGATAGCGTATAAAAAAATAGTTCTAATAAAAGTTGTTCAGTTTTTTCTGTAGATTCAGAATATGTACAGAAACATATAGGTTTCCATTTAAAAAACAGAACTTGAGCTCGAAATACCCTTGAAAGCTAGGTTGACAAACAATAGCGTAGTTTAGTTTCCCCCCTGATATAAATAAACTTTTACTTGAAACTTTTTTTCCTATAAGTTTTTGAATTATAAGACCGTCTAAAGATAAAAAACTCACCCGATTTATTTCGGGCTATTGGGCAGCAAATTGAACCCAGCCCATGCACATCCCACGCGTGGGCTATTTTGTAAAACAAGGTTTGAAACGGAGTGGCGTATATTAAACCCATTCCACAGCCAGCACACTTTTAACCTGTCTTGCGTGGATCGTGTTGTGCTTACAACACAGTTTCGTGGGCCGTGGATAGGTAGAAAACTAGATAAATTCTTATTTAATAAAAATAAACTGATGTGGCCATCCACATGACTTTACCATACGCCTGGTCCCTATCTTATATTTAATAATGAATAAAACCATTTATAATTATTTAACTGGGGAGGGTCAAAAATGAAAATATAGGCTCTTTGACCAAACTCAACCAATTATGTATACAAAATTTGGTTGAGTTTAGTGCAAGATTTTTACTTTTTGACCTTCTTCGGTAGAGTCTCAGAGCCTTGAAATTTGAAACTTAAGCTATTTAGATGCAAAAAGTTACCGAGCATCGCTCGGTGCTCCAGGCACTATATATTATCAAAGCTGAGCAAAATATCACTTCATGTATACCTTATGAAATTTCAAAAAAATTAGTCAAAATACAAAAATACTAATGAAAATTTGTTTGAAAGCATACAATAATACAAAATAGAAAAAAAATTTTGTTAAAGAAATAATTTTCACATTCTGTTGTTCAGTAATTAATATTACAATACAAAATTAAATTTGATAAAAATAATAGATTTCGAGAAAATCAAAGGTTTTGCCTGCAAACTATTCCCTTCTTCATTTCATCACATTTAAAATGTATTAAAATGTTTTTATTTTTTCTACCAGCCAGGTTTCCATTGCAATGTGGTCCATTCGGGTAAAATCGTTTCGCTTGATAATACATCCAAAGTTTTAATATCTGTTGGAGAAGACACTGTGATCCGACTGACCTCCATACCTAATATTCATGAACCATCCCTTGGCGTAATACGTGGCCATCTTTCGGCAGTGCGTTGTCTGGCAGTCAAGAAACTTCCGAATAAAATCAACGAATATTTTCTAGTAACGGCAGGCGCCCGGGCAGAAATTAAAACGTGGATTATTCATTTTGGTAATTATGTAAAATATTCATTAAATTTATTTATTTATACTGAGAATTGAAAGAGGCGACTGTGGGTCAGTGGTTAGAGTGTCGGGTCGCTGGCCTGAAATACGCTGGTTCGAGACCGAGTCTCGGCAGATCAGATATTACCAGTCGCCTCCTCTTGGAAAGCAATGCCAACCTACCAAGAGTATAATTGCCTAGTAAACTAGCCGTTCGGAACCGGCGTTAAAAAGTAGGTCCCGTATATCTGTGTAAAAACAGCTAAACACACTCAGCACAGGTATATGTGGAGAGGAGCCGAAACGCCAGGGAGACCTGATATGGCACTTAAAATAAAAAGAGAATTGAATGGAAGACAGTCTAGGGATAAATAAAAAAAAGATGAAACTCAATAAAATAAAATTTATTGGAAAGTATTCTTAAAGTGAAATCATTGAGGTTATCCTCTGTTTATGCAAATATTTCGAAAGTTTGACTTTCATCATCAGTCTTTTAATTAGAAATAATTTATCTATTAAAGGAGAAAATAAAAGAGTGTGTCTTCTGCTGGAAAAATACATTTTTTATTTATTTATAACTAGCTGCAAGGCCCGCCTTCGGCGGCCCTCTTGCTAGCCATGGGGCACTCCCCCCGTACCCCCAACCCACGAACCAAACCCTCATACCCCCGAACTCCACCAAACACCCAACCCCCGCCCTTACACCCCCGCGCCCTTATCCAACCCCCGCCCAACACCACCACCCCATTTCTAGCCTTCTAGTGACCCACAGATTATGTATACAAAATTTGGTTAAGTTGGCTCTAAGGGTAAGAATTTTCATTTTTTGACCCCCCCTATTTTGGGTGGTTAGTTTTTTCATTTCTAGTCTTCTAGTGACCCACAGATTATGTATACAAAATTTGGTTGAGTTTGGTCCAAGAGCAAGAATTTTCATATTTTGCCCCCCCCCCCTTTTGGGTGGTTTTTTGGGGAATTTTTTTAAACAAAAGTTGTCAGAAATCACATCCCCTACAACTTTGCTCATAATAAAATGTGCCGTAGAGTTAATAGTTTAGGAGTTATTTGATAATTTTCATACGTGCGCCCCCCCCCCCCCCCCCCCCAAACCCCCTTTTGGGGTCAAAATATCAAAATGTTATATAGCTAAAAACGTAAGTTAGAAGACATATGATGCAAATATGAAATTTCATAATAATCCCTTCAGCCGTTTTTACGTGAATCGTGAGCAACTTTTCGCGGAAACCACGCAAACATAGACATACATACATACATACATACAGGAATTTTGTTGAGGGTGTTTTCGTTCATAACTTTGCTTCAAACGTGTGCAACCAAAATTTGGCGTGATTTGGACCCCTGTACAGACAAAACCTTAATTTTATATATATAGAAGAGACTATAATTTGGAGGGTTTTGCCCTTTCATCCTTTGAATCAATTGTAATAGACTGATGAACAGGACCCTCCAAATTATAGTCTCTTTATAAATAAATAAAAAATGTATTTTTCCAGCAGAAGACACACTCTTTGATTGTCTCTTTTAATTTATAAAAATTCTACTACTCTCGGCAAAAAGAAACGTTTAATAATTTATCTGTTATTTCTCATGAGTTCAAATACCCAATTGGATATAGAAAAATTTGCTTTGTTGTTATAGCAATCTTGCAACATAAGACAAGATTTTTGCTATAACAACAAAACAAATTTACCTAAATCCAATCGGATATTTGAACTTATGAGAAATAATAGATAAATTATTTCTAAATAAAAGACTGATGATGAAGATCAAACCTTCGAAATTCATAGTCTCAAACAAATAAATTATATAGGTATATATACACAATTATATTCGTTATATATAAGCCTGATAAAGCCGAAGTGGTGTAAGTCCATTTTTTAAAAAATCGGAGTTAAGTCGAGAAATGTATTATGTGTACGACAAATTATTTAAAGAAAAGCTAGTCTATGTCCTAACTCCATTTATTTATTTATCAATTAAAGGAGACAATAAAAGAGCGTGTCTTCTGTAGGAAAAATAAAATTTTTACTTTAAATTAAAAAATTAATTTTTCCAGCAGAAGACACACTCTTTTATTGTCTCCTTTAATTTTAAAAATTCCTCTACTCTCGGCAAAAAGAAACTTTCAATTTATTTATTTATCTTATAGTGTTTCTACAGACTTATTGTAAGTTCCATGTACGTATAGTAATAAGTACCTGGCCACCGACCGATGCTCGAGCTTCGAGTTATATAGTACACACCCCCTCGAGCCCCTCGGACCCCCCCCCCCGTTTCCACCCCAACCTCACCCCTGAAACTTTTAGTTTGCACACGAGCGGCCGAACGGCTTGGCGCGGCCCTATATATATGGTACATATTTAACTCGTTTACATATGTCAGAGAGGTTCGCACCTCGCAGATAAGCCAGATGGCACGGATTGGTGTTACTGGCACTCGGGTTCGATTCCCGAGGGGATGGAAAAGAACCCTTCTGACATATAATTAAAAATAATCCATTCCATCGGATTTAATTGATCATATGATTTTCTAAGATAATTTGAATCTATTAACATCGGAAAATTGAAATCTTTCATATTTATGTACATATATATATTTGATACATATGTGTGTGTGTATATTTGCATCAAGCAGAGGACAACCTCTTTGTTTCTTTTGATGAATCAACAATAATTAATATATCTCATTTCATTCTCAGGAGAATCTAGTGTAGTGATGATTTGCAATTTTGAGAAAAATATATAATTAGCCAAATTCCCCCCCCCAACCCCTTTCGCCTAGTTCGAATATTTACAAAAATATAGTATTTGCTTATAAAAGAATTTTTTTTTTGATTTTTGAATTTAAAATTCTTAAACTAGAAACCTCAAAATCTTGCCATTTTTGACACCAAAATAAACTTTGTAAGATTTTTCATTTTGGATTTATCAAGGGTTTTGAAATAAGTTTATTTTCAAAATTGAAAAAAAAAAAACAATCGGGCACCCCCCCCCCCCCCCCCCCAGAAAATCCCGATTCCATCCCTACTATTTTGGTCCATCTCCCGAGTGTACATTATATTTCATTTCATTAATAAAAAAGTGAATAGAAATTCCCATTGAAAAATTATTTATCGAAATTCAAGGAAATTGATAAAAGGCTGGCTGGTCTCCTTGCTTTCGTTCAAGGCTCAGTTGAAGCCAGGCAGGCAGAGCGGCCATCACCCAGCCAGCCAGCCAAAGGTAGGATAAACGACATAAGGGTACTTTCTAGTTTCCTAACACATACTTTCTCTTGTCCTAACTCCTTGTTTATTTAATTGATTACATATCCATCTATCTATCTACTCTTATTAAACGAGCAAAAATTGTATATATATGTATATATATATTTGTATCTTAGTTCTATTTTGAAAACGGCTCTACCGATTTTGATGACACCAACTCTATTAACAAGTTTTGAGGATGAGAAACCGATCTGGCTAGATCTGGACCTCGACAAATTTCTTCTTAATTGATCTTTTCTTAATTAAAGTAATTATTTATAGATGAAAATCTCAATAAAAAAGTTTGTTTAAATTTTTTTTCAATTATCTTTTATTTATTAATTGGTTTTTTAATTTTAAAACCCACGAATACTTTATAGCAAATATTAATATATTATATTAAAAATAGGAATTTTTTTAATCAACAAGTGAATTTATAACAAAACAGGTGTGTTTACAAATAAAGTGGTTGAAATGGCCTTTTTTTAATTAACTTGGAAACAAATCTTATTTAATTTTATGTTTTTATTTCCTTTCCATCCCTTCATCCCCTAAAGGGGTGACCTCTCCTAATTTAACTTTCCTCTCAAATGGATGATATTTAGCAGATTCTGGAACTATTTCAATGCCCTAAGCCAAAATATGAATTGAATTTATTTTTCTGAACATTTTTTCATCCCCTAGAGGGGTGACTACCCCTAATTTAACATTCTGCTCAAGTGGATGATTCTGGGACAATTTCAATGCGCTAAGCACAAATATTGATTGAATTTATTTTTATGAACATCGCTTTTTAAGACGCGGTGATAAAAGAAAAGTGCAATTATACCCTATACACACCATTTATTTTTAAATATAATCTGGTTAAATTTCTAATAGATTTCAAATTTGATAGTCTTATTACTCTGTGATTAATATAAGCTGTTTTTTTATTTGCTCGGTATTTTTGTATAACACCTCATTGATTTCTCTTAACTCTGCTATTCTCGGCAAAACAAAATCTTTTCAAGGAAAGTATTCTTTTTACAATTTTTGAACGGGGTTTCTGAGAATCTTCCCTCCTTCCCTTTGAACCCTGAAGAAGTTAAGATCCTCCGAAATGTCGGTTCAAACGTTGTAAAAGTTCTTTTATTGGGAATCATCTTTTTATTTATCCCTGAACTGCTTTCTATTCAATTCACAGTTTTGTATCAATCCGTCCGTCTCCGAAAAAAAACCCATCTAAATATATTTAGAATATTTAGAGGGCAGGTACCTAATAAATCAATAAATAATAAAAAAATATATTTAGAATAGATCAATATAGTATAATGAGAGATTTATTTAATTGAGATTTGATATATTAATAATAAAAAAAAAATATTTAATTGATCATCAGTTCAAATCAATTTATAAATTATTTATTTATTGAAAACTTGAAATGTCCATGTTAATAAATTGAGAATGTGTCATACATATATGCAGAGTGACAAATTCCAAATCTTGAACGAAATTGTATGTATGTATGAATGTGATATTTTATGGTTTTTGTTTTGTGTAATTGTATAAAAAAAAATGTTTCCATTTTCAGTACTACTGAAGATGGTCTACCAGGGGTGGCCGAAACAGTTTAGTAAATCTATCAAATAAATAATGTTAATTGACTAAAATTACTCTATTTATTTATTTTATGTGACTAAATAAACCCTTTAATTTATAAAATTAAATATATTACATATTATTATTTCTAGAAGAATCGAATGTAAGTTATACGGAATTAGCAACTCATATGATACGTGATTGTTCTTGTAAATCGGCTGTCCATCAATCAGATCCCGAATCACGTTATATGGATCTTGCTTTATTGGACTATCGAAAAAATTTATTTCTACTTATAGCCGCATGCTCAGATGGAATTATCAGATTTATATACTTTATATTACTTATATTTTTCTTTCCTATTAATAATTATAATATTTTCACTAGCTATTAGGCAAGGACAAATATCTTTCCGCGAAAATAAGAATTGGGACCTTGAATAATAATAATAATCCTATACTACTAAAGCGCATTTGTACCTGGCTCTGTATGTATCTATGTACCTATGTCGGTCCACCAACAAAAACAGTCGTCATGGTTACCAATTTAAATGAAATTATCTATATATCTATATATATATATATATATATATAAATTAAGGTTTTGTCTGTACATTGGGGTGGCGTTGTGGGTGGGGGTGCTGGGTGATTATTTTTTTTTGGGGGGGGGGGATCAGGTTCGAGAGGTGGGGGTCGTCATGGTTACCAATTTAAATGAACTTAACTATATATATATATATATAATTAAGGTTTTGTCTGTACATTGGGGTGGCGTTGTGGGTGGGGGTGCTGGGTGGGTTTTTTTTTGGGGGGGGATCAGGTTCGAGAGGTGGGGGTCGTCATGGTTACCAATTTAAATGAACTTAACTATATATATATATATATATATATAAATTAAGGTTTTGTCTGTACATTGGGGTGGCGTTGTGGGTGGGGGTGCTGGGTGGTTTTTTTTTTTTTGGGGGGGGGGATCAGGTTCGAGAGGTGGGGGTCGTCATGGTTACCAATTTAAATGAACTTAACTATATATATATAAAATTAAGATTTTGTCTGTACATTGGGGTGGTGGTGTGGGTAGGGGTGCTGGGTAGGTTTGGAGGGGGGGGGATCAGGTTCGAGAGGTGGGGGTCCAGGGGTCGTCATGGTTACCAATTTAAATGAAATTATCTATATATATATAAAATTAAGGTTTTGTCTGTACATTGGGGTGGTGGGGTGGGTATGTGTGCTGGGTGGTTTTTTTTTTTTTTGGGGGGGGGGGAATCAGGTTCGAGAGGTGGGGGTCTTCATGGTTACCAATCTAAATGAAATTATATATAGGTATTTATAAAATTAAGGTTTTGACTGTACATTGGGGTGGTGGGGTGGCAAGGGCGGATCCAGGGGGGGGCGGAGGGGGCGACCGCCCCCCATACAGGCCCGTGCCTGGCGGGAGTGCAACACGTGCGTCGCACGCAGAGGCCAAAAAACGGCGGCCAAATCGACAGGGAATTTATAACAATTTTTTGATTTTTGATTTTATTTTAATGAACTTAAAATATGAGATATGAAATTTATAAAAAAAAACATTTATCCCCCCCCCCCGTTTGGACAAATTCGACCACGATACACTTTCGAGATAAAAAGTAGATCTTATATACATCGGGCACCTTATATATACATTCTCCCCCCCCCCCATAAAAATTTCTGGATCCGCCCTTGTGGGGTGGGTGGGGTGCAGAGTATGTTTCGAGATAGGGGTCCAGGGGCAAGCCCCTGGCTAGCAAAAGGGCCTTGCAGCTAGTGTTAATAATAACAACTCTCTCAATGAAAAAGTTGAAATTCACTTAAGGGAGTTCGGGACAGCTTATCTATCTGGCTGATCTTCGAAAAAATCTTTTGTATTTTTGCAGAGTGCTAACGTCTGCCTACTAAATTTTTTTAATAAAACAAATTGTTAATAATGTGGTTAATTTCGAATAAAAATCTTTGTTTTCATAATATTAATAAAAAGAATATTGAGATAAATTTTTTCTCATTATAAAAACATTTATTTAACACAAAAACGATTTCAAGAAATAGAGTTGGAATTCTACACTAGTTCTTTTGTTATATTCTGTTGGCTGCAAATAACTTTTTATTTTTACATTTATGAATAACCAATTAACTAGACTGTCTCATTTGATTAATGAAAGTTGAATTATTGATCTGTATAAATTTGTTGAAAATGGTATAATTTGTATAGAAGTTAAAGCTCTTTTAAAAGCTCGGTCCATTTACTTCCATGTTAAAAGGACAATTTTCAATAATTTATTTCTCAGTAATGGGACAGACGATCAATTTCAAATTTCGGGAATAAACATTTAATACATCAATGAATCGATGGTAAAAATTTGAGAATTTTCTTATAAAAATGATAAATAGTCCTGAACCCCCTTAATTGAAAAGATTTTCTTTTTGTAGAGTTGTTGATTCATAAAGAGAAATCAATGAGGTTGTCCTCTATTTGATGCAAATAAACATACACTTACACATATATACTGGGTGAGTTTTTTTATCTTGAGACAGTCTTATAACTCAAAAACAGTGCATTATATGGAAAAAAGTTTCAAATAAAAGTTTATTTATATTGAAGGGGAAACTAAACTACGCTATTGTTTGTCGACCTAGAACAGCGGTTCCCAACCTTTTTTTGACCAGGGACCATTTTGATTTCGTTATTATTAGCAGGGACCACAATGTTAAAAAATAAACTTTATCACTCTAAAAATAATCTTTAATCGAAACGTTTAACATAATCATGAAATTCAAAAGTAACATTAATTAACAGTGTTATAGTTATTGAAAACATATAATTTTTAGTAAATAATTATGTTTGCATCAATGAGATTTTTGAGGTTGCATGTTATGTACAAGTTCTTGAATTTTTGGGCTGATATTTTTGCTCAAAGCTACACGCATGTACTTACATTTATATATTGTATCAAAAGTTGGAAAAAAAAATTCAAACGACTTGAAATAACACAAAAAGTCTCTACACTTAAGAGTTAAAAACACAGAAGTTCCTACTTTGTTTGAAGTCGCTTAATTAAAAATAATATTAATATTCAAGGTGGTTCCTTCGTTGACAGTTTTAAGGACTGAAAAAAAGAGAGACGATGATCCGATTCATAAAGTTTTTATGAGGAAGACAGTCGACGTTCTAATAAATTCTCTTATTCGGAATTTGTACATATATTTTCATTTGAAATGAACTATTTGTAGGTTTTCAAATTATATTTCCTAATTTTTAACCGACTTCTTTATTATATATTTATATTCGAAATGCACTATAGGTATTTGTGGGTTTTAAAATTAAATTTGATGATTTTCCTTGATTTCCATGGAATCCCCTCATCAAATTCTGACTTGGTGACAATCGGACCACCTCGAGAGAATATCCTACGCTCGCTATTTGTTATGCATCAGCGCGTGCTGATTCAAATTTTGAAATCTTTCGCGGACCATATTTTAGTTCTTACGGACCACAGGTTGGGAACCACTGACCTAGAACAAGCTTTCAATGGTATTTCAAGGTCAACTTCTGTTTTTTAAATGGAATCTTATATTTTTCTTTACATTTCCTAAATCTACAAAAAAAACTGAACAACTTTCATAAGAACTATTTTTTTATACGACATCAAATAAACAAAATATAATACATGAATCAATTAGATCTAAAAAAATCTTAATAATTATTTTTAACAATTATTTAACTTAATTATTAAATAATTATGATTAAATAAATAATTTAATAATAATTAAAAATTTAATAATTTTTTGACACTGTTCTGATACATTACAGAGTGTATCGTAAGTCTTCTGGATGAATTCCAGTTCCAATTTATTTATTTTGGCCTTTTAAGTTCTTTTGTAGCCTTTACATTTCCTGTTTTTTTTTTTTTTGTTTTTTTTTAACATATTTACAACACAAAAAAATGAAGCTTGCGAGGGTGTATGGATTGACACGAGAAATAAACTTTTTTAAACTTAAGAATTTTAACTAGTTCAATTAAATACAAAATAATCTCTTAAATCTGTGTATAATGAAGTTTTAAAATCATTATAAACACTTATTTTCATTGTTGTGATTTTTAGATTTAATGATTATTTATTTAATAATAAATTATTTAATCATTATTATTTCATAATTAAGTTAAATAATTGTTAACATTTTTTGAGATCTATTTGATTCATGTATTTTGTTTATTTGATGTCGTATAAAAAAATAGTTCTTATGAAAGTTGTTCACTTTTTTTGAAGATTAAGTAGACGTAATGAAAAATATAGCGTTCCATTTAAAAAACAGAACTTGACCTAGAAATACCCTTGAAAGCTTGTTCTACGTCGTCCAACAATAGGGTAGCTTAGTTTCCCCCTCGATATAAATAAACTTTTATTTGAAACTTTTTTCTATATAATGCACTGTTTTTGAGTTATAAGACTGTCTCAAGATGAAAAACTCACCAAATATAAATCTTTTATAAAAAAACTCTTCAAACGTTTATTACAAACCCAAACGCTTCTGGAGAATTTTTCCCTTTGTCACTGGAATTTAATTAAAACTATAATCCTATTATTTTGTTTTCTAGATTTTTTGCCACTGGACCTGCCAAATCTCACTTGCAATTATTGCCTACTTCTATTAATAATTCTGAAAGGTGCATACTTAAACTTGCAGTTATTAAAGTAGGCGATCGTTCAATACTTGTTTCAATGTCCACCAATGGAAAGGCAATCTTTTGGGATTTGCCATTAGCAGAAATAATCAACGAGGAGATAACATTATACCCTTTATTGGAATTAACACTACATCAATCAGGAATCAATTCGTTAGTATTTATTTATTTATTATTTTATTCATATTCTATTTTATTAAAAAATAAGCTGACGTGTTCTGATGTGGCCATCCACTTGGCTTTACCATACAACCTGGCCCCTCACTTATATTTAATATTTAATCAAATTATTTATAATCAGGGGGGTTAGTTTTTGCATTTTTAGACTCCTGCGGGCCCACTGATTATTTATACAAAATTTGGTTGAGTTTGGTACAAGAGCCTATGTTTTCATTTTTTGACCCCCCCCCCCCCTCCCAATCATTTTTGGGCTGTTAGTTTTTGCATTTTTAGACTTCTGGGGTCCCACTGATTATGTATACAAAATTTGGTTGAGTTTGGTAAATGGCCAAGATTTTCATTTTTTGACCCTAAACCCCCCCCCCCCCCCGTTTTGGGCGTTTTTTTTGAATTTTTAGACTCCTGGGGTCCCATTGATTATGTATACAACATTTGGTTGAGTTTGCTCAAATGGCCTAGATTTTTAATTTTTAACCCCCTCCACTCCCCCATTAATTTTGGGTCGATATGCACCAAAATCTAATCAGCTCTTAATCTCAATGGACCAAAACTACGTGTGAAATTTGGTTCTACTTTTTGAGCTAGCTCGTCCACAAAAATTTGTTAACGCACAGACTAACTAACTAACTAACTAACAGACATTTTGACAAAACAATTATTATCTCGAAAAATATAATTTTTTCGATGTTCACTTATTAGAGCTTTTTTGTAGAGCAAAATGCAAATTTATGGAGTATTATCATTAACAAAACGAGTAGTTCTATATTATATGTTATTATTATAAATATTATATTATTAAAAATAATATTGAAATAAAAAAAACAAATATAAGAAAAAACTCAGGAGAAATTGAGAGAGAAATGTGTTGTTGATAATTCTAAGGGCGGAACAAAAATGAAATGGCTAGACTAGGGGCTCGACATATATATATATGGATTTCAAAACAGTAGGTTCCCTCGAAATGTTGTAAAATAATAAAGTGAATCATCAAAAGATAAAAAAAATTGACATAAAGAAACATAATTTTTTTTATTTTACCCCAAGTTTTTCAAGGAAGATTGTAAATTAAAAAAAAAGGCAGAACAAATCCGAGGGTCAAAAAGGCTGGAAATGTTCAAAAAAAGAATGGAAATTATTCGTACTTGAAAAATTAATTTAAAATATAAAAATTGGGGTAAAAAAGTGTTACCGTCAAATTGACGGCTTTTGGACGTTCTTGGTAAATCCATAATTTTCTCCTAAATAAAAATTCATAGGGTGCTATTTTTTTTTATTTATTAGAAAGCTCTTCAAAAATGATTAAAAGTCAGCGAGTTTCAAAGTTGTAACTTAAATAGTAACGAAATGAAAGAGAAATGAAATGTGAAAACCGTCAAATTGACGGCTTCGGGCGTTCTAGTGTTAATCTCCCAGAACAGAGCGCGCGGTCTATTAGCGTGTATGTTAGATGCTTGCCATAAATTAACCGAATGCTTTCTACATTTGATTCAATCACGAATCAACTGTAGGGAATTTTTGTCAAATATTGAGTGAAAATAATATTTGAACTTTTATATTTCTAACTTGAAATAATGATCTTAAATAAATTTTTATAATTTTTCTAACTGATATAACAAAGAATAATTGACCTATCAATGAGAAGTGTTTTGACCGCGCTTTATTTGAGAAAGATATTTTAACACGAGATTATGCTATTAAAGTCTGTGGATCCATCCGAATGTCTAGCGGGCTATACGCAAAATGACGTTGGATTGTAGCTAAGTGGATCACATCTTTTTTCTCTCTTGGTCCAGATTTAAGACTCCACAGACTTTAATAGCATAATCCGCAGTAGTCTCGTGTTAAAATATCTTTCTCAAATAAAGCGCGGTCAAAACACTTCTCATTGATAGGTCAATTATTCTTTAAATTGAAAGTTTTTGCCGAGAGTAGCAGAATTTTTATATATTGAAG
Organism: Forficula auricularia; assembly: GCA_024734495.1. NCBI lineage: Eukaryota > Metazoa > Arthropoda > Insecta > Dermaptera > Forficulidae > Forficula > Forficula auricularia. The sequence goes on from JALMQS010000214.1 coordinate 504,034, forward strand.
GAGACAATAAAAGAGTGTATCTTCTGCTGGAATTATAAATTTTATTTATTTATAACGAGACTATAGTTTCGAGGGCTTTGCCTCTTCATCAGTCTATTACAATGTATTCACAGGAATTAATTTATGAATGAAAGTATTACATTTTTCTTAACACATGAAAAATGTAATACTTTCATTCATAAATTAATTCCTGTGAATACATTGTAATAGACTGATGAAGAGGGCAAAGCCCTCGAAACTATAGTCTCGTTATAAAGAAATAAAATTTACAATTCCAGCAGAAGACACACTCTTTTATTGTCTCCTTCAATTATTCTTTGTTATATTAATTAGAAAAATTATAAACATTTATTTAATGTTTGTTTATCGTCGACTGGTCAACTGGTTGCCAACGAATAATATCAACTCCAACTAGTATAAAATACATAACAGTGGCAAAACGAAATTTATGAACAATATAGTTCCGGAGATATTAAATTTCAAATATCGAGTTTTTCAGGCATTTTAACATTGCACTATACGGGATATCGGAAAATTTACATACATATTTAATTATAATTAAGAAACCCTTCTTACCATTTTTATAAAAAACTAAACCAACATTAAACAATAACCAATACATATTTTAAGATAATTTTGATTCATAGTTACAACACAGTTTCTGAGATAATAAGGAATAAATAATGAAAAATGTATAAAGTAGTAAATATATGATTGACAATAAAATTTCAAAGAGGGGCGTGACACACACACACATATACACAGTATATATACCGGGTGAGTTTTTTATCTTGAGACACTCTTGTAACTCACAAACAATGCATTACATGAAAAAAAGTTTCAAATAAAAATTTATTTATATGGAGGGGGAAACTAAAGTACGCTATTGTTTGTTTACCTAGAACAAGCTTGCAAGGGTATTTTAAGGTCAACTTCTGTTTTTTAAATGGAAACCTATATATTTGTTTACATATTCTGAATCTACTAAAAAAACTGAACAACTTTCATAAGAACTATTTTTTTATTCGACATCAAATAAATAAAATATTAAATCAATTAGATCTCAGAAAAAACCCTAATAATTATTTTTAACAATTATTCAACTTAATTATCATATAATAATAATCAAATATTTAATCATTTTTCGACACTGTTCTGTGATATTCCATAGTGTTATCGCAAGTTTTCTGGATGAATTCCAGTTCCAATTTCGTCATTTTAGCATGTTTCAGTTTCTTCGTACCCTTTACATTTCCTAATATTTTTTAAACAGATTTACAACACGATAAAATGAAGCTTGAGAGGGTGTATTCCTATCAGAAAAACGCTCGGCAGCCATTTCATTGGCAGCCCCATTACACTTCTTCCACATTCACCATAAATTCTGACCATTTTAATTCTGTCTTCAACAAAAAATTATCCATTTTTATTATGATAATACAATATAACTATCTACTGGATTGACACGAGAAATAAACTTTTTTAAACTCAAGAATTTTAAATAGTTCTATTAAGTAGAAAATAATGTCTTAAATATGAGTATAACGAAGTTTTAAGATCATTATAAATACTTATTTTCATTGTTTTGACTTTTCGATTTAATTATTTATTTAATAATTAATTATTTAATCATTATTATTTGATAATTAAGTTGAATAATTGTTAAAAATAATTATTAGTTTTTTTTTGTTGTTCAATTTTTTTTGTAGATTTTGAATATGTACAGAAACATAAGTTTCCATTTAAAAAAACAGAAGTTGACCTTAAAATACCCTTGAAAGCTTGTTCTAGGTAAACAAACAATAGCGTATTTTAGTTTCCCCTCCATATAAATAAACTTTTATTTGAAATTTTTTTTCATATAATGCACTGTTTGTGAGTAATAAGACTGTCTCAAGATAAAAAACTCACCCGGTATATATAAAGGGTGCTTCAAAAAAATGTATACACACTTTGAACTTCCATAGAAAATTTATTTACCGTTCTACAAAGTTAAATTTCAGGAAAATAGAAAGCTGAAAGTCCAATGTAAATGAAACATAAATAACAAATGTTAATACTGTTCAAATTGGTGACCTGCAGCATCAATACAATTCTTTGTACGAGTCACCACTGATTCTGTACATCGTATCAAAACGTCCAATGAGATTTCTCTACACACTGCTTGAATCTCATTCCAAAGAATGTCTAGGTTACGTGGTTTACGTTTGTACACCTCATCTTTTACTGTGCCCCACAAGAAGAAATCCAGTGGTGTAAGGTCTGGAGAGCGTGCTGGAAACTCGGAAAGGCGATAATGTGTGGTGCGGTTTGTCTTCAAGGGGACTCATTGGACCTTTTAGATTTGAAGGCACTGTAACTGGTATTAATTACCTAACAATGCTTGCTGATTCCATATTTCCTGCCATTCGTGCATTATACGGTAATGATGATTTTTATTTTCAACAAGATGGTGCCCCGCCGCACTATCACAGGGACGTACGAGCTTACCTGGATCAAAATTTGTCGGGCCAGTGGATAGGACGCAGGGGGCCAATCGAGTTTCCAGCACGCTCTCCAGACCTTACACCACTGGATTTCTTCTTGTGGGGCACAGTAAAAGATGAGGTGTACAAACGTAAACCACGTAACCTAGACATTCTTTGGAATGAGATTCAAGCAGTGTGTAGAGAAATCTCATTGGACGTTTTGGTGCGATGTGCAGAGTCAGTGGTGACTCGTACTCAGAATTGTGTTGATGCTGCGGGTCACCAGTTTGAACAGTATTAACATTTGTTATTTATGTTTCATTTACATTGGACTTTCAGCTTTCTATTTTCCTGAAATTTAACTTTGTAGAACGGTAAATAAATTTTCTATGGAGGTTCAAAGTGTGTATACATTTTTTTGAAGCACCCTGTATATATGTATGTACAAAATTATAGGGCGGAGTTATTTGAACGAAGCCAATTTATAAAAACCACCATTTTATTGACATAGAAAGGGCGGCAAAAGTTCTAGGTACGCCACTGCTTTCGCCTAATTTTTTTATTAATATTATTTTATCCATTTTATAGATATTAAAAAAAAAAATAAACAAAAACACCATTTTTTTTTCTACACGATTTCTGCATTTGAAAAACTAAAAAATTGATTAATATTTGTTGTTTTTAGATGCGATTGGATTGATTTAACTTGTAACAGGATTTTATTTGCTACTGGTGGCGATGATAATGCCTTTGTGGTTTCAGAAATTGATTTAGACGATTCTACAGGCCGCGTTATTTTTCGAGATACTATTTATCATTTCTCTCAAATTACAGGTAAATCTTATCTCATTATATTAAACGATCAATTCTTGTATATATGTATACTAGTATATAGAAATAGTACCTACCTGGAGCCACCGAGCTATGCACGGTAACTTTTTACTTCAGTTAAAAGCTAAATATTAATATTATTTTTAATTTAAAATTCTGATAAAAATAAAAATATATACTAACCTCCCAAAATGGATGGGGGGGGGGGGGCAAAAAATGAAAATCTAGGCCCTTGTACAAAACTCAACCAGAAGTGTATGGTAAAGTCAAGTGGATGGCCACACCAGAACGTGTCAATTTATTTCTTATTTAAATAAACTGATATGGCCATCCACATGCGTTTACCATACACCCTAACCCCTCTTATATTTAATAGTTAATATAATTATTTATAATTATTTAGTGGGCTCAACCTCCCCCCACTTTTGGGTGGTAAGTTTTTGCATTTTTAGACTTCTGGAGACTCACAGATTATGTATACAAAATTTTGTTGAGTTTGCTCAAAGGGCCGAGATTTTTATTTTTTGACCATCCACCACTTCACCCCCATTTTGGGCCCAGAAAAAAAATATTTTCGTTATTATAGGCTCATTTTATAGTAAATTTCATTTTTCTTTTTTTTTTAGTTTGAAAATATTAGACTTTTAATTTTTAACCCCCCCCCCCCCACACACACACTTAATTTTGGGTCCATATGCACCAAAATCTAATCAGCTCTTAATCTCAATACACCAAAACTACATGTGAAATTTGGTTTTGATATACACACTAGTTTTTGAGCTAGCTCATCCACAAAAATTTGATAACGCACAGACTAACAGACATTTTGACAAAACAATTATTATCTCGAATAATATAATTTTTTCGATGTTCACTTATTAGGGCTTTTTTGTAGACCGAAATGCCATGGTTTCGCTCAATTTTTTTAATCAAAATAATTTCAGCCGTTTTTGAGATATTTCGAAAAAACGAAGCAAAAAAAAAACAATACTTGACCATATACCCTGTATGGTAAAGTATAAAATAATATAATATTTATTTAAAATATATTTATTTCTAGGTCCGATAATTCAGATAGAAATAGAGCCCAGCCCATATATATTTTTAATTTTTTTAATCTATATATTTTAATTTCGTATAATTCTTTCTTGTAACCATTGCAAGGCTTTTTTAGCCCCGTGCGGTAATATTTGATTAAAAAAAAATCTTTTCAATTACAGGAGTTAAAATTTTAGAAAAAGAAAATGTATTTATAACAACAAGTATTGATCACCGAATAATGGCTTGGAATTGGAGATATTCTAATAATCCATTTCAATGTGAACCTGCGCAACAATTTGGTTCTACAGTTTCTGACATTCATGGATTCGATTTTTGGAAAATAAGGTAAAATCTAATCTAATCTAAATCTATGAGTTTAATATTATATTAAGTGACTGACTGACCAAGTGTCTGAATAATACATATTATAAGAAAAGAAAAATAACCTTTCTATTCTGGTATATACCGGGTGAGTTTTTTTATCCTGAGACAGTCTTATAACTCAAAAACAGTGAAATAAAGATAAGAGTAAATAAATATTATATTTAATATTGATTTACTATGAGTTATGATACTAGAGTCAATTATTTCACATTAAAAATTTTAATGTGAAATAAGTGACCTAGTATCCTTAACTCATAGTAAATCAATATTAAATATAATATTTATTTACTCTTATCTTTATTAAAGATGTTTCACCTTGCACCAACACCACAATCTCTAACTTATGAGGAGAATTTTCTAGGTTAAATTTTGTTTATGAAACTTTCTGAATATACTCATCTTTCTCAAAAAATTTTACTTGTTAAACGTTTTTACAAATTTGTATTCAGTTTTTATTTGAACTCCTGAAGATGGGCTAGTAACCCGAAATATATATCGAGCTAATCAAACTCAAAAACTTTTTTGTGAAACTTAACCTAGAAAATTCTCCTCATAAGTTATTTATAATGTTTCACCTAGAACCGACACCTAAATCCTTAAAAATTACCACAATCTCTACTAATTATCAAAAACAGGGCTTTATATGAAAAAAAAGTTTCAAATAAAAGTTTATTTATATCGAGGGGGAAATTAAACTAAGCTATTGTTTGTCATCCCAGAACAAGCTTTCAAGGGTATTTCGAGGTCAACTTCTGTTTTTTAAATGGAAACCCATATTTTTCTTTACATTGCCTAAATTTATAAAAAAAAGCTGAACAATTTTCATTAGAACTATTTTTTTATACGACATCAAATAAACAAAATATTAAATCAATTAGATCTAAAAAAAATCCAAATAATTATTTTTAACAATTATTCAACTTAATTATCAAATAATAATGATCAAATATTTAATTATTAAATAAATAAAAAAGTTTCAAATAAAAGTTTATTTATATCAGGGGGAAACTAAACTACGCTATTGTTTGTTGGCCTAGAACAAGCTTTCAAGGGTATTTAGAGGTCAAGTTCTGTTTTTTAAATGGTAAGCTATATGTTTCTGTACATATTCTGAATCTACAAAAAAAAAATAAAACTGAACAACTTTTTAACAAACTTCAAAAAAGGAGGAGGTTATCAATTAGACTGAATTTTTTTGTGTCTATGTTGCCTGATTTCTTCGCCAATTATGAACGGATTTCGATGATTTTTTTTTGCATTGGATTCAGCCTACTACCCGATTGGTCCCATTTTTTTCATTGATATTGTACCTTTTTTGATAGGTATGTTCAGGCATAACTTCTTTGTTTCAATCATTCTTCTTTTATTAGAAAGGGGTACATTAGGGGTAGCCATATTAATTTGGTCAAGTTCTTAAGATATGATCAATGACGAAATAACGTAAATCTCCAATTCTTATTACCAAATAATAGAAATTATAATAAATAAAATCTTTTATAAAAAAACAATCTTAAAACGTTTATTTAAAACCCCCAAACGTACGAGATAATTTCTCTATTTATGAAGTGAATTTTATTATCTATTTCTGATTCCTTCGCCCGAATCTTTTCTCTTACGAGATGCATGCAAGGTATTATCATAAGTCACTATTAATAACATCACTAAAAAGAGAAATATAAAAATAATTTTTAGAAAAAAAATACCGCGCGACTTCAAAAAAATTAAATGCAACAACTATAATAAAATAATAAGAACTCAAAAATAAAATAAAATGCACTAAAAGGTATAAAATAATTATCTTATTTAGCTCCAATTAAATGATGAAATTGTTACATGTGTGGGATTTTATTCTTCGCTCCTTTCGCTGTAAAGTGCTTTTGAAAATAGGGATTCATTTTCGCCTTGAGAAAGACGTTTGTTGTTTGCCCGTCAAAATCTTTCGATAAAATGACAGGTGAGCAGCAAGGACACGCCCCTTTTATAAAGAATCGAGCGCGGGAAAAATTATCCATACGTCACCTAAAATGCGCGAACAATTAACCAATCAGCTTAATTGCTAATTAGAGCAAGGGTTATAAAAGAAGCCAGCTTCTCGAAGCGAATTCAGATGTAATGTGTGAGTTGTCACTTGTTGAAACTCATTGAATGAGGCAGCTCTCCGGGGTGACTGCGATTACCTTGGAAAGATTTGGAACGAAACGGCTTGTGTCTAAGAAGTAATTAGTATACACATTCTGTAACGAAGAAGCAATAAATGCGGGCCATGTGCCGTTATTTCGTAAAAAGCATATTTTCAACTGCCTAGTGCGAATTCTTATTTAAAATAGCATTTTTTAACTGGCTCTAACGCCGCTAATAGAGATTATTATCTCTGAAGATTATCTCCCATCCAAGCCCGGCAAATCTCTTTCCAACTAACCCTTCGAGCCAATCATAATAAAATCATCCATCATCCTAATCATTTCCTATACATGAAATCACTTTTTGAAGTCAGTGCTAAACAAACTATATAAGCGAGCTTACGCGATGTTGTCTTCATTACACGCCAAACGTACTAAGTAAGATCCATCGAGTGCGATTCATAAAATGTATATGTTTGGCACCGACTTCAAAAAGTGATTTCATGTAACAATTTCATCGTTTAGTTGTAACTAAATAAGATAATTATTTTATACCTTTTAGTGAATTTTATTTTATTTTTGAGTTATTATTATTTTATTTGTTGCATTTAATTTTTTTGAAGTCTGTATTTTTTTCTAAAAATTATTTTTATATTAATATAGGACTCAGAACATGAGCAAAGTCTACATGAATTTAAAATTTTAATTTTTACCTTAAAAAATGTATCACCTAATTAATATACACTCTATTAATTTAGTGTTGCTTTATATTCATTTTATAAAGCAATTTTTTTTTATTTTAATTCCATTGAGAAAGGGAGAGAAATTCTCCCGAAACGTTTAAAGATTTGAGTTTATTTTTATAATAAAAACAATCAATAACATTTTTTCAATATATTTTTTAGAAATATATCACAATTATGATGTCATTAATAAAAAATATTTTATGTTTTTTTTTACTTTTTGTTGCAGTGAAGATGAATTAGGCGTTTGTGTCTATGGAAGTGGCATAGAACTATTTAAAATAGATTTAAAGCATAGATCAAACTGTTTCGACGGGGAGGAATTAGCGTATTCGGCATTCCGGTATGAAGCGGCACTCCTGTATGCCCCGGTACATCCGGATGACCCGGCACTCCGGTATCCCCCGGTACATGAGTATGCCGCGGCACACCAGTATGAGCCCCCGCATGATTTGGCACTCCAGCATCCCGCGAGAGATTTTCTAATGTGCCGCGAGGGTTTTTGACAAATAATTAAAATTACATGGGTTTTGTAACTTTGAAATAGTATTTGTAATTACTTCAATTTTTTTTTTTTTTTTTTTTGTACCATACAACATTTTTTGAAAGATATTAATTTGCCGATGGTAATAGATTCAAATTTACTAGAAAATCATAAGATGTCATCTATTAAATCCGATGGAATGGAATATTTTTAATTAAATGTCAGAGGGGTTGTTTTTCACCCCTCGGGAATCGAACCCGAGTGCCAGTAACAGCATAATGGCTATATGTTTAAATTTAGAATCACTATATCGCGAAATTTTACAAATTAAGATAACAATCTTTGAGTAAAATATTTTACGCTTTTGCATGTCAGAGAGGTTCGTATCCCGCAGGTGAGCCAGGTGGCCCGGATTGTTGTTACTGGTACTCGGGTTCGATTCCCGAGGGGGTGAAAAACAACCCCTCTGACATATAATTAAAAATATTCCATTCCATCGGATTTGATAGATGACACCATCTTATGATTTTCTAGTTAACATTTTTTTATATTCAGGTGTTCCGCAAATGATTCCAGATATTTTTGGTGTGTCGTCAATCAAAAAAGGTTGAGAAACTTTACCTACAGACTAAAATAACGTACTAACAGACATTTTGACAAAACAGTTATTATCTCGAAAAATAGGGCACCTGCCCCCCCCCCCGCCCCCCCCCCACCCATAGCTGGCCACGGCCATTTAATATTATAATATTGTAAATCTTTTTATATATCTAAATATATATTTTATAATTTTTTTTAACTATGTATGTATTAAAGGAATATCCAAAAAATAAAATGTATATTTTTCATTATGAATATTAATAAGTACCTGGAGGCACCGAGCGATGCTCGGTAACTTCTTCCTTCAGTTAAAACCTTTATTTTAATATTATTTTTAATTTAAAATTCTGATAAAAAGGTCGATTTTTATTTGAGAGCCGTTTTCAAATAAAAAAAATACAAATATATATAGTATTCGCCCACTGTCCCCCCCCCCCTCACCCCGCTTGACCCCACCCCCGAAACCTCGCCCTACCCCCGGATCCCCCACCTCCTGCACCTGTTTTGATTCAACCATATGATTCATTTTTATTCATCCAATTGTTAATAAATAAAACCTATCAAAATGTGTTGTTTTTTCAGAAAATTGAGACCTGCTTATGCGAAATATATTTTAAAATAAATTCTTGATTATTTTTTATTCTATTAAATAAATAAAATTCTTTATAAAAACAATTATAAAACGTTTATTAATATTTCTAACGTTTAGGTTAAACCACAATCACAATACTTCTTCAAGGCCTTTGAGAATAAAGGATTTACCCGATCCATTGTCTGCCTGAGCACAAAAGGAAAAGGGAAATATTTTTTTAAAACCCTAAGAATGGGATTTGTCTACCTGAGAATAATTAATTTGATTACGAAAAAACCCATCAAAAACAATTTTCTCGAGAGATGAAACCGTGACAGATCGAATTGTCACCCCAAAATCCCCCTAACTCGTGAATTTCATCAAAATCGGTAGAGTCGTTTTCAAAATAGAACCAAGATACAAACAAATATATATACAAACAAATAAATATACAATTTTTGCTCGTTTAACAAGAGTAGATAAGAAATTACCTTAAATAAATCCTACTAAAAAGAAAAATCAAAGAGGTTGTCCTCTACTTGCCCGATTGGTTCTAGGTCTTGCGAAACGAAAGTGTAAAACACAATTTATTAATAGGTGTCAGATTTACCGATTTCCTACAAACTATCGGTTTTAATACAAATATAATTATGCATAAATAGTCATTAATTTATTAAAATGAAACACCACCACTTATACCTATAGCAGTTTAAAACTGCCAGGATTTCCCAGGATGAATTCACAAATCCCGGAAAATATTCCCACAAGCGAGGGGTGATCCGCGATTGGAATTAGGTGTACACCGTCTTTGGAATTATTTGGAATTACTCAGAATTCATTATATAATCTATTGTCATCTATTGCCTTCTACTTGGAAATGGAAGTGGAAGTAGGTATTACACGATTTTAGGTCGCGGTTCACCCCTCGCCCACAAGTGAAATAAAATGCTCTCTGGCCTGGGATTTTTAGGCTTGTATATTATGTACAACAGTGGTTCCCAGTCTTAATTACGCGTACCACCAGTCAACGAATGGGTTAAAACATTTTAGAAAAGAGAATTTTTTTCTTATGGAATGTGTTTGGGCTAGTTAGGAGGTAAAAATCCTAAAAGTCCCTCAGTGGCGTAGCGAGGGGGGAGCAAGGGGGGTCATCATGCCCCGGGCGCTACTCACAAAGGGGCACATTTTTAAGTGTGGAAAGAGAAAATTTGAAATGATCAACTTTGATGATATTATTGATAAATTTGCTTCATCAAAAGCAAGGAAAATTTATACATAGTAATTAGTTTGATTAATGTATTATTATTAAATATATGTATCTCCTTAGAGATAATAAATATTTACTTTTTTATTGTTTTAAAACTGCGTGTTTTTAAAATATTTCTTTATAAAATAAAATAAATAATAGCTATCTTTTGAACTAATTCTAGATGATCATATACATTTTAAAATCTAGTCTTGTTTTCTCAACTACATTTTTTGTCTCAAATTTAAACCCTAGCTTGAGCCTATGACTTTATTTATTTTACTTTATGTATTTATTAATTTGCGAGTATATTTTACATATAATATTATATGGTTTTCGAATGGGGGGGGGGGGCGCTGAAAAGGTTTTGTGCCCCGGGCGCGAGTTAAGCTCGCTACGCCACTGAAGTCCCTAGTCCTAGCTACCGGGCTTAGGGGTGGAAGGGAGGTGGAAATGTCCCGTTTTTTTCGTTTTTTGCTTATATTTCAAAAGCGGTGGGTCGTAGGAGTAAAGTTACTCTTAGCAAAATAAGAGCTTATAATATTTACTACAAGATTGCTTCTATTTAATTTGTCTCTATTCGTTATGATTTTTGAGATATTCGCCCGCGAAAATCGTTTATGTATGAAAAAAATAAAATTTCCTATATTTTTCGTCAAACTTTTGCCTCTATCACCTCAGCCTTTCGTTTTACAGTAATAGTCCTCAGAGAAGAAGTTGTAGACCATTCAATTTCCTTTAAAATGAATTCATGATTTGATTTTCAAATCGTCTGGAGTTATAGCAATTTAAAAATTTCAGGTCGATTTATACATTTTGTTAGAAAACCCCGCAATAGCCCAGTATATAGGAGGGGTTTCAGCTTACATTAATTGCGGAAAATATCTTTTATTACTAGATCGTTTGGAATGGTGTCGGTATGCCACATCTAAGTTTGGGACCTCGAAAGTGTGGGGGCCAACTTTTGGTGTCCGAAAAACCTCGAAATTTCCGGACTTTAACCCCAAAAACTCGCACTTTTTTCGATTTTTTCACATTTCGACCATGATGGAGCACGATTTCGACAAAGACCATTCTATACATATTTAAACTAGATGAAATTTGCTACAATTTAAACAAAGTTGCATCTTAATTTATTAACACAGATACATCACATGATATTTTGCTAAGAGTAACTTTTTCCCTACGACCCACCGTTTGTTGAGATATAAGCAAAAAACAAAAAAACGGGACATTTCCACCCCTTTCACCCCTAAGCCCGGTAGCTAGGACTGGGGACTTTTAGTATTTTTACCTCCTAACTAGCCCAAACACATTCCATAAGAAAAAAATTCTCTCCTCTAAAATGTTTTCTATAACCCATTCGTTGTCTGGACTATATAGTATGTATTAGTTAGAGACAAAAAATACGCTATTTATTTTGATATTAAAGCATGCATAACCTACCATCTACTAAAAAAATTAAAAATTTTAGTACCATCAAAAAACGTATTTGTTCCCTATAATTTTTTAGCCACTTTTACATTTCGAAAATATTTTAAAATTCTATAAATATAAACTTTTCATTCATTGAAGAAAATAATTAATTTAGACAAACGAGAGAGAGAGAAAAATGAAAATAAATAAATATTTGAAGAATTAGAAAAAATACATTTTTTCTTTGATCATTTAAAAATTTATGTATAGGATTGCAGGAAAATGGGGTCGCCAACTCCCTACGCCACAATAAAGTTTTCGTGAGAATATAATTTAAATCGGAGTAAACTGCAACGGATAGTTGCTAGACTCTATCTATAGTCGTTTTAAAATCCATGCTTCGCTATAGATAAAGTAGTCAACAATTATAGTGAATATAGAATCTCAAAATTGAGTATGTTGGCTACATCTCAATTATTCAATCCTTTATATCTCAATAGTTAGTTTTATCAAATTATCTTTTATTTAATTAAATATTAAGCATTTTATTCTGAATAAAATGACACCTTAATTTTGAAAATCGGTTTACAATTAATCGAGTTATGATGTTTTTTTATTGTAATTATTATAGGTTAGTCATAGTTAATTAATTGGATGAGATGAAATCGGACATCATGGATTTTTGAATTTAAACTTTATTAATTTTCCATTGCTGCCATCTTACATCGATTTGTTCAACTCGCTTGTCAAATTAATTATGAAAATTCAAACAATCGGTGTTTGGAATCCAGCACCATCTTTTTTTTATTTACTTAAGAATAACTAACCATATCTAAAACCACCATAACTCGGTTAATAATTAACCAACTTGCAAAAATCAGGTGTCATTTTGTTTATAAATAAATTATTAAAATTTTAGTAAAAATATAAGATAATTTAAAAAAGTAACAATTATCGATAAATAAAGAATTAAAAATTGACAGGGGCGCCATTTTAAAAATATAAGCCTGTATTCACGGTAATTTTTCCTTTATTAGCGACAAGTGAAGATGTGCCTACTTAAAATTACTGAAAAAGATTTTGGAATATATATATTATTAGATGATAGAAACAAGGAAAGTTCGACATTTTTGATTAATTAAATCCGCAAATTTGAAAATTAATTGCAAAGAACAATGTTATTTGTTCCTTTTAAGCATTATAAGTATTAAATAAAATAAGCCTTATATTCATTTTAAAAATGAACTAATTAAAATTGTTACATTTAATTTTTATTATACTTAAAAATTTATTAGCTAGTCTAAAAAAAGTACAAATTTAAAAATCAGGTGACCTAATATTAATTTAAAATAAGATTGAAGTAGTCTTTTGGAGACGGGCTGATAATTGAATTGAGTGGATATTGATAGCCATTCAGGGTTTTGCAGAAGGAGTGAAACCATCACCGAAACCTAGGTTTTTGAATAAAAAAGATAGTTTAAATTAACTCTCTTTTTTGAATTTTGGAATGCGTCATCAATATCCACTTAATTTAAAATATTGCTCAAAAATTTGACCAACGATTTAGTCAGGGAAATTTATATATAGGTAATCCAGACACCCTCATCACGAAACACTTTTGTTTTTTAACTTTTAAAAATTTAATTTAATTTAATGTAATAAATCAATTTGCCTTAATTTTTATATAAGATGAAAAATATTAGATGATAAATCCGCTCAAAATCCACCATTTAATGGAGAACTTTTTTCAATCTCGTTCCGTTTATTTATTTTAAATTTTGCATTTACTCATTTCAATTCAATTACTCTCAAAGCTATTGTATATTATAGAAGTATTATATGGATCATTTCCTGTCCGGAAAATTCTGGATATTTATAAATCTAAGAGTTTTATCAAAAAAGTGCTCCAAGTAAATTTTCAAGTCAATAAAATTTCCTAGAGAATGAGATAGAAATCAAGTTTCTAAGATCAGTGCTTTTCATTTTATCAATGGAAAACTGAGATTTTTTGCAATAATTGCAGTTTTTCAAAACTTCAACCTAATTGCGGCACGGATTACCATTATCCAATTAAGATGCAACTTTATTTAAATTGTAGCAAATTTAATCTAGTTTAAAAATATATAGAATGGTATTTGTCGAAAACGTGCTCCATTATGGTCGAAATGGGAAAAAAGTGCGAGTTTTTATGGTTAAGTCCGAAAATTTCGAGGTTTTTCGGCCACCAAAAGTTGGCCCCCACACTTTCGAAGTTGCAAACTTAGACTTGGCATACCGACACCACGATCGTAGAAAAAATATTTTCCCGCAATTAATGTAAGCTGAAACCCTCCTATATACTGGGCTATTACTCAAGCTTGAGTTGTTTACCATAAAAGAATTTAGTCTTTTGATATTAAGTCGATTCTTCCACGTTATCAGTAGAGGTTGCCATTAATAGTCAAAACATCAAAAATGGAATGCAATAAGGTTATTCCTCTAGTGACTCCCTCCCTGTCGCGACCCGGGATGGTTAAGGGCGCGAACACATTAATTATTTATTTATAGCGGGCAATATCATAGTTCCGGAGGATATGGATGCCTACTAAGGGTAGCGTGACCTCGAAGTTGTGAGTTCTCTGGTCTAGCTCGCCGTTGCTGGATGATGTGCGCTGTTGATGGAAAAGGTTTCGCTATCTCTATGCAAGGGTTGAATTAAAACGCATTTTAACTTTACATCATGGTTTGTTTTATTTGGTATAAGGTAGTCTTTACAAACTCAGTGACTGACTGGTGGTCAACTGTTCGTGTCGGATGGGTAATAGTAACTACTTTGAAGCTCGGCGAATCGTTCTTTTAATCCGTCGCTGGTGGCGTTGTTGAAACGAGGGGCCAATCATAGGGCTGAAACGCTGGAAACTTGGGCCAATCAGAGAGCTGGCTTGATCGAGCGGCGACGGTGGTGAGAAGAGGGATATGCGTGCGCAGCCTGGAGAAGTGGCGGGGGAGCATAGCATGCGCTCTCTTGCGGTTTGGTTGAACACCCGTCTGGACGAGGCAAGGGCGGAAAAGCCTGGGTAAAGTAGGATATATAGTGGGTGCTGGTCGTGGGGTTTCCGGTCCGCAACACTCCGTCCGCAAATATGTTATACATTTGATGAAAAAATCAAATAAAACTGAAATTAAAAATAAAAAAATATTAAATTCATTTTATTATCACAATATAATGAAAATACAAATAATTTTAGTATAATCCAAATTTAATTAAAGTGAGATTGAGCCTTGTTGAACGCTTCTTCAGAACATATAACATTTCAGCTAATCGACCCTCACGATGAAGTTTTACCTTATTTACCTATAATTTTATAGGGATTTCCCCTCCTTTCAGCATAATTGATTCTATACGCGTTTGTAATGTTATAAAAACTTTATCAAGGGTATTTCCCTCTAGTTTATTAAATGTATCTTGAACACATTCACTGAATTCATTAATAGCACAATGTTCTAATTTTTCTTTGTTCTTGAAATACTGTAATAGCGTAATAGCTAATACAAGACACCATGAGGTTGTTCATTAATCAATTGCTTCGATTTGGCATCTCTTCTTTGTAAATTCACGTTATTTGAGTTAAAATTTTCCATTTTGAAATTACAGCGGTAACTATTTTATTTTTCTTAAAAAAAACTAATTTTTTGTCTTCAAATTCTAACTTAACTCCAAAAGCAACGCCTGGCTAATATTTTAGGATATTTAGTTATCAATGGGAACATTAACAATATACAGTGGTGCCTCGCATAAAGAACGCCTCGCACAGCGAACGCTGCACACAGCGAACTTCCTATTCGTTCATTTCATGATTCATACAACGAACTTTGCTTCACACAACGAAGTCGCCCGAGCTTCCACGATCTCTTCCACGAAGTGTCACAAAGGACCCTCATTTCTGCTTGGAAGATGCTTGTGCCTTCGTGGACCCAGGAAGAAGCAGTTGTTGATGACACAGAAGTGGTGAAGGACATCATCACAGTGGCCCAAAGGCTGGAATTAGAGGTAGAGGAAGAGGATGTAGAGGAGCTTATTGAGGAACACGAAGAAGAGCTGACAACTGAAGAGCTCCAAGCACTTCTGGTCCTGCAACAGGACAATGCTCAAAGGGAAGCGTCATCTGATAACGAGGATCAACAATCAAACAATCAACCAATCCCAACTGCTGACATCAAGAACATCCTGGTCAAATGGAAAGCAGTTCAGGAGTTTACCAATGCCCACTATCCGGATTCAGCTGAAGCAAACAGGATCAACGATCTTTACTCCGATACTCTTGTCCGTTATTTCCGGCAGATGTTGAAGAAAAGAGAAAAACAAACGACTTTGGACAGGTTTTTCATGAAACCATCGGCCAAAAGCAGAAAATGGATGAAGATGTGCAAGATTCGGTAGACTCTACTTAGTCTGTCTTAAAATTAAAAAAATTATGTTTTTAGATGTATGTATCTAAATAAAAATAATAACAAAAAATTTATCTTTTTTTATGTCTTCTTATCATATTTTATGCTACAGAACGAATTATTTTTTTTAACATGTATTTATATAGGAAAACGCGTTTCACATAACGAACTTTTCGAATTTCTAACTTGCTCCTGGAACGAATTAAGTTCGTTGTGTGAGGCACCACTGTAATGAGTATTGCCTGTTGTTGTCGAAGCTCTAGATAATCTAAGATTTTCTTTCAAATGTATACCATATTTTTCGGACAGAGGGAGTATTACATAAGAATCGATCGTTATTTTTAATTTTAAGTCGATTCCTCCATGTCTTCAGCAATTGTTACCAATAATAATCGAAGGGTCAAAAATCTAATGTAGAATGATTATTCCTCGACTGTTAAATGAGAATCGATCATTATTTTTGAATTAAAGTCAACATGAACTGCAAATTGCAAAGTGATATCTGATTAATATTAAAGAAATAAACATATTAATATTTCAAATGAGTTTGGATAAAGTTTAGCAACGATCCGTTGCAGTTTATATTATTTTATTATTTTTTTTTATTCTTTGACTTGCTCATGTTTACCAATTTTGATATTTATATTAACATTATTATTTAACCGCCAAATGTCGTTTTTCTAATATATTTATTATATAAGATTGAAATTCTTTTAATCAAAAATATAAAAAAAAAAATATTTTAGGGTAAATTAAATGAAAATGTCAAAAATGTATCAAGATATTTTATTTGTCATTCTAATATTAGTAGATTCTATTCGGACGCGGATTGTAATTAAGGTATTTGATATTTCATTATTCGTGTCCATGATTAATAATTAAAGGAATCGTAGGGAGTTGGACAAGACTTTAAATTAAATTAAATACAAGTTTTGATTAAATATGCCATACGTTTCGTTGCTATTTTGCAACTTCTTCAGTGGCTCATTTATTAAACTTATTTGTCAGGATTTTTTACTACGAGAAAAAACATTTCAAACAATATTCTTTTTCTATCACAATTCATTCAACTCATCAACCAACATAAAATATAAACTTTTAAACAAATTAATTGTTTTTTGTCAAAAAACTAAAATGTTCAATTTGATTCTTTTAGTTTTTTGACAAAAAACAATTAATTTGTTTAAAAGTTTATATTTTATGTTGGTTGATGAGTTGAATGAATTGTGATAGAAAAAAGAATATTGTTTGAAATGTTTTTTCTCGTAGTAAAAATCCTGACAAATAAGTTTAATAAATGAGCCACTGAAGAAGTTGCAAAATAGCAACGAAACGTATGGCATATTTAATCAAAACTTGTATTTAATTTAATTTAAAGTCTTGTCCAACTCCCTACGATTCCTTTAAGTATTTGATATTATTATAAATATTTTGGGGATTCTACGGTAACTGTGGCGCCGCGATCTGACGATGGATTATTATAGTACTCGCCAAAATAAGACGAAAATGAAGAATACCATTTTTCGAAATTTCCCTTAGTTTTCGAGATATCCAGTTTAAAAAATAATGTTTTTTGTTTGTTTTTCAATTGTTTTTTTATAGAAACCACGGAAACCGTAGTATCACGGGGGTACAGTGTGGCGCCACTATCTGATGACGGATTATTTTAGAACTAGACGAAATAAGTAGGCGTTGGCAATTTTCACTTTTAGAACTTTTCATAGGTTCGGTTCTATTCGTCATCTCGGTTCATTTAGATAAAAAAAAAAATGGTTCCCGAACAAACTTTGGAAGGTTCGGTTAAGATACATTCAGTTCGGCTCGGTTCGGCTCGTTTATCTAACTAACGCCAACTTAATCGCCTAAATGCCCGGCCGAACTGAATCTACTCTTATTAAACGAGCAAAATTTGTTTGTATATTTATTTATATATATATATATATATTTGTATCTTGGTTCTATTTTTGAAAACGGCTCTACCGATTTTGATGAAACAAATTCTATTTACAAGTTTTGAGGATGAGAAAGCGATCTGGCTAGGTCTGGACCGCGACAAATTTAATCTTAATTCATCTTTTCTTAAAGTAATTGTTGATAGATGAAAAATCTCTAAAAAAGTTTGTTTACATTTTTTTCAATTATCTTTTATTTTTAATTTGTTTTTTTAATTTTAAAACCCACTAATAGGTTAGGTATAGCAAATATTAATAAATTATATTAAAATTAGGAATTTTTTGTGGGAAAAACCAATCGACTTGATTGGGGAATAATGGAATTGAAATAATTATCGGAAAAGAGGTTTTTTTATCTAATTAGATTTTTCCTCTTATTAAAAACAAGGACTAAAGATGAATAAGTGACACTCGATGGTGGAGAAGTAATCTCCGGAATCGAAGCAAAAGAAGCAATGTATACATTAATTAATGTAAAATAATTGGTTTAATAAAATAAAAAAGAAAAAGAAAAAAGAAAGGAATTTTTTGTTTGTTTTTAATTAACAGGTGTCTAAATCATAACATTACAGGTGTGCTTACAAATAAAGTGGTTGAAGTGGCTTTTTTTATATATAACTTGGAAACAAATCTTATTTAATTTTATGTATTTATTTCAGATCCTATACGATTATTTTTTTTATTATTATTTTCCGATTTATTTTTTATAATGTTTATCAATATGAACGAATGTGGGCAAATTGGTGTACGAGTAAACAAATATAGGTACACATAATATGTGGACCATTAGAAAGCTAGAAATGCAAAAACTGGGTGCAGGGTGGCGTGGATGTGGGAGGTGCAGGAGATGGAGTGCAGTTATGGGGGATCCGGGGGTGGGAGGCGCGGTTGGGGTGGGGGTTCAGCGGTGGGGGCGAGGTGTGTGGTTTCGGGAGGGGGGGTCAGGGGTTACCGTGCATTGCTAGGTGGCTCCAGGTACTATATCTTAACCGAATAAGGACTTTTACATATTCGAATTTTTTGGGCATTTACTAATTATTTTTTAATTAATATTCATTTTCTAAAAGAATCCGTCGTCAGTAGCGGCGCCACACGAAACCCGTGATACTACCCTAGTAGCACAATGTTTCAAATTCAAACTATGTATATACTAACTACATAATGCATATATAAGATTTCGAGAATCTATAATATATAGGTGGTTTCTATAAAAAAACAATTGAAAAAAAAACTGTATTTTTTAAACTGGATATCTCGAAAACTAAGCGAAATCTCGATAAATGGTATTCTTCATCTTCGTCTTATTTTGGTTAGTACTATAAAAATCCATCGTCAGATCGCGGCACCACAGTTACCATAGAGTCCCCTTTTAATTTTCAAAGAACTTCTTATCGATTTTAGGTGAAACATTTTAAATAAGAGCTAATTAAAATACTAGGTAGTAGTCAAATAAATATCTTTTATGAGTTTTATCTGTATATATCAAGATAATGAGAGGGTTTAGGCCAGTGGTTCTCAACTTTTTGTGGCCCATCGCCCCTTTCTGGATGTTGACTAACACCTATCGCCCCCTTTTCATTTTCAGAGTATGCCTAATTTTATTTTGAAGTAAAGTGTAAATAATAAAGCAGTTTTATTATTTTAAACAATTTTATTACCGTATATAAAAACAACCAAAGCAGTTTTATCCAATAGAAAATAAACTGCAACGGATCGTTGCTAAACTTTATCCAAATTCATTTGAAATATTAATATGTTTATTCCTTTATTATTAATCAGATATCACTTGCAATTTGCAGTTCATGTGACTTTAATTCAAAATAATGATCGATTCTCATTTAACAGTCGAGGAATAACCAATCTACATTAGATTTTTGACGCTTCGACTATTATTGGTAACCATTGCTGAAGACATGGAGGAATCGACTTAAAATCAAAAATAGCTATCGATTCTCATCTAATACTAGAGGAATAACCTTATTGCATTCCATTTTTGATGTTTTGAATATTAATGGCAACCTCTACTGAAAACGTGGAAGTGATGTTTTGAAAAACTGCAATTTTTTGCAAAAATCGCAGTTTTTTCTTCATAAAATGAAAACCACTCATCCTAGAAATTTGATTTCTGTCTCAGTCTTAGAAATTTTGATGACTTTGAACATTTACTTGGGTCACTTTTTAGATTTTTCTTAGATTTATAGATATCCAGCATTTTCCATTACGCTTTTCGGAATTCGGATCATATCCTTTCCGGAAAATGTAGGATATCTATAAATTTAAGAGTTTTATAAAAAAAAGTGGTCCAAGTATCCGTTTAATAAAATTTCCTAATAAATAAGGGAGAAATCAAGTTTCTAGGATGAGTGGTTTTCATTTTACGAAGGAAAAACTGAAATTTTTTGAAACAATGGATAATTTCCTGTCATTGAAAATGCTGGATATCTATAAATCAAAGAATTTTTTTTTCATTAATATATCAAAGAATAATTGATACTTCAACGAGAATTATTTTGACCGCGCTGATTTGAAAAAGATATTTTTATCTCGCGAGACTACTGCGGATTACGCTATTGGAGTCTGCGGATGTAGAAAACATTGGGTTAATTAATGGCAGGCATCTAACATACATGCTAATAGATCTAGCGCTCTGGACTGGGAGATCGAATATATAACATCTGAGATTTCAAATTCACTTGGTGATCCATCCGAATGTCTAGCGGGCTATACGCGAAATGACGTTGGATTGTAGCTAAGTGGATCACATCTTTTTCTCTCTTGGTCCAGACTTAATACTCCGCAGACTCCAATAGCGTAATCCGCAGTAGTCTCGCGAGATAAAAATATCTTTTTTCAAATCAGCGCGGTCAAAATAATTCTCGTTGACGTATCAATTATTCTTTGATATATTAATGAAAAAAAAAACATTTTTTAATATCATTATTTCAAGTTAGAAATATATAAGTTCAAATATTATTTTCACTCAATATTTGACAAAAATTCCCTACATTTGATTCGCGATTGAATCAAATGTAGAAAACATTGGGTTTATAAATCAAAGTTTTAACAAAAAAGTGGTCCAAATAAACGTTCAAGTAACAAAATTTCCTAGACAATGAGATAAGAATCAAGTTTCTAGGATGAGTGGTTTTCATTTTATGAAGGAAAAACAAAAATTACGGATAACCATTATCCAATTAAGATAAACTTCGTTTCATTTGCAGCAAATTTAATCTAGTTTAAACATGTATAGAGTGGTATTTATAGAAAATGTTTTCCTTCATGGTCAAAATGGGAAAAATCGAAAAAAGTGATAGTTTTTGGGATATTCAAAAGTGATCCCGCGGCTGTTTTTTGATCCCCATTAAAAATCGAACTACTGGACCAATTTTGGATATTTTTTTAATCGACGCGAAATTTTGGCCTCTTTAATTTACTATCTTCTTCTTCTTCTAGTGCCTGTCCGTTACCGGACGTTGGCGATCATTCTGGCAATTATAATTTTGTTTACAGAGGCTCTAAATAGACCCGTAGTGGAAGTAGCAAACCAAGTTCTTAGGTTTTTAAGCCAAGAGATGCGTCTTCTGCCCGGTCCTCTCCTTCCCATTACCTTCCCTGTAGTACAAGCTGAAGGAGCCCATATCGTTCTTTATTTCTCATTATGTGTCCCAAATATTCCAGTTTTCTTGCCTTCGATTGTACGTCGCGATTTCCATTTACTATAGTACGGTTATTTGCAAAATATGAACTGTTTTCGAGTTATAAGCGGGAAACTGGAAAAAGTCCGAAAATTTCGAAGATTTTCGGCCACCAAAAGTTGTCCCCCACATTTTCGAGGTTTGAAACTTAGATTTCGCATACCCACACCATACATAAAAAAATCTTTTTTCGGAATTAATGTAATCTGAAACTCCTCCTATTTACTGGGCTAAGTTAAAGTTTGAAAAAATAAATGAAAGTTTGAAAACTTTGTTATTGTTTTATTTTACCCGGCAACTTCTACTGTACAGTACTATTTTAATTCCCCTCCCTTAGAATACTCATCGCCCCCCTCCCCAATCGCACCCACTTATTTATCGCCCCCCCCCCTCATAACCCAAATCACCCACTTGGGGGGAGATCGCCCCATGTTGGGAACCACTGGTTTAGGCGTGCGCTGAGGGGAGGGTTGAATTTGTTTCACAGGACCGGAAATAAAATGTTTTCAAATGAATCAAAAAATACATTCAGTTTCACAAAAATTATTTATATTAAAAAAAAATAAAAATAAAAGTGCAACGACACATTTAACAATTTTTCAATATTTTTTTCTGAAAAGTACATAAATAAAATAAAATCAACTGGTATGGTCACCACACGACTTTCACATTCTCATTTAGTTGAAATCATATAGTTGCTAAACGCAGGGGGGCTACATACATACGTACATACATACGCACTGACCAATGGATTTTCGCCCCCTTTTTGGCCTCTGGGGACCACATTATCTGGTTTTATGTCCTAAATCAGGTTCCCAACTATTAAGAGCATCGATTCCTTCCACCTACAAGTTATAAAATGAAATTAACTTTTTTCATCTCTGAGATACAAGCTCTCAAAGAGTCAGGACCCAGACAGGCGATCATAATACTTTACATTACTATATCACTATATTTATTAATAATGCTTCACTTTAAACCTACACCGAAATTATTTCATGTTTGGTGTGGTAAATCGTCTTCAAATTTTAAAAGTATGTGTATTATGCTTTTAATGACTTATATTCCAAGTTTCAAAGACTTAATTCTTGAACTTTTGCATTTGTGAAAGAACTACCTTAATATTTAATGGGACTCGAAAATAGGTCTTATTGGCCCTTTTCGTAATTTTGACCGATAATATCTCAAAACTCGTAAAATTGCATGATAATCAGCGTATAAGACCCTACTGGAAACCACTGTTCGGTTTACGGGGAGATATTTTTGTTTAATTTTTGTCGAGCAGTATAATCGAAATGCTATTCGATACATAACCTTAATCATATACTGTACGAGCTGCTCCAGGTGTGCCTTCGGCACGCCCTCTGTAGCTCGGCCCTCGGGGCAGGTGGCCCTGGCGGGCAGCGTCTCGACATGTGATTATTAGGTCTATAATATATATTTGTAATATTTTGCCCCCTCTTTCACCCCCACGCACATTTTTACAGCATAAATTTTATATAGTCTTAAAAACTAACATTACAAAATTTGATCTATATCGGAGAGAGTATTAATTTTTTGTCCCCACTCACATTTTGGGAGGTTGAAATTATTTTTTAGATATATTGCAAATATTTAGTTATTTGCAAATAAATAACTCTCAGTTTTCTAAAGAGTAAATGTACGAAAAAGCTAAAAATTCTATATTTTGCCCCCCCCCTCCTTCGCCTCCATACAGTCAATTTTGATAGTTGATTTTTACAGGAATAGTTTCTTAAAGTAATAAAGAATAACTCTACAAAATTTGATCAAGATAGAGAGAGTTTTAATTTTTGCCCCCACTCAAATTTTGGATAGTTAGGAGTCGAATTTCAAAAAATCCTGGAATTACTTTTTAGATATATTAATTTAGTATTTTTATAAGTAAAAATCAAGTAGATATTTTATCCTCCTTAAGAGATATCGCATAATCAGTGGAAACACTTGACACTTTGCCCCCCTTAGGGGTCGAATTTCAAAAAATCCTTTCTTAGTGAGCCCCTATGTCATAGATGTAATATCCTCTCCAAATTTCATGTTTCTATGTCCAGTGGTTCTGGCTGTTTTGATAATGAGTGAGTGAGTGTATCGGGCAAAGAATTTTATATATTTATATAGATGTGTAATTTATGAATCAATAGAAAATCTAAATTTTTAATTAAAAACCTGCGTTTTCTATCAAAAATTACTTCTTACGTGAATTTTTGGACACCCTTTATTAACTAATGCTTAAATTTCTTTTTTGTTTTTTGAGACCTGAGATTTGAAACCCCAGGCACTCACCTTGTGTTCCTGTTCGGAAATCCGCCACTGCTACTACTTAAATTAAAGAAGGCGTGTATTCCGATGAACGTTCTGAAGAAGCCTTATTAAGATAATGCTTAAATTTTCAGCTGGTTTGAATAATTATTGATCCAGCCTTGAGACCAATTTGTCAATTATATAGGAATAATTTGGTTGGTCTGTTTTATAAAATTATCGAAATATCCGGTCTCTTATTCTTTGAAATTTTTTCATTTTTTTGTTTTTTCTTTCTCTCTCTGGCCCTTTTAGCCTGTGGCATACAATTGTGTTGTTGGTGGTTCTTTTTTGTTGTTAATTCGGCTTTGCAATGTGGCTGGCAGGGCCTCACGCAATTGCTGTGCGCTTCATTGGACCTAATTGACCTCCGCCGGGGACGTCTCTCCTCCGTTTGACATGTCTTTGACAGGTTGATTGCTGATTGGGGTTGGGTTGATGCCACAGCCGCCGCCGCCGCTGCCGCCGGACATCCAAAAAGAAATGGAAAATTTCAAAATAATAAGATTATTCAACGAAAACACAAGAGTCCTATTTAATAATAGTGTCTGAAAGAATATAATCATATTGGACTTGAGATGATACGTCGGTCGGCTGAAAATTATTTCCCGTTTATATTTTAGAAAATATGAAAAAAAAATCAAAAGATTTTTGCCGTTAAAATTTTATTTTTGTTAGTGATTTGGATTTTTCTCTATTTGAATTTATTCTTTGCTCAGTCAAAAAATGTTCAAGTTTTTCTTTCACGTATTAAAAATGAATAATTTTTTATTAGAAATATTCAAAAAATCCCAAAGTTTAGGTAGAAAAAATCAAATTTCTTAAGATTCAAGTGAAATTTCAATTTTTACAAAGATGGTATTTTTACACTCTTTATATTAGCTTCACCTGTATGTATGTATGTTTGTATGTATAGTATTTATCTATGTATCAATGTGATTTTTGTTCTGTTAAATTCCGCAAACATTTCTCTATAGAAATAATTGTTTTCCTACTCAATTTAAATGAAATTATATAAAAATAATAAAAATAAATACATTTCATTCTGTTAAATTCCGCAAACTTTTCTCTATAAAAATAATTAAGACTAAAAAGAAAAAAATAAATTACCTAGATTTTAAAAAAACTAAAAAACACGCTTCTAAAAAGTTCAAAATAATGTAATACTTAATCAAAAAGCATGGGGCACTTTGTCGAAATTAATTAAAATGTACATAGGTTCTGCGCCCCACACTTTTTGATTAAGTATTACATTATTTTGTACTTTTTAGAAGCGTGTTTTTTAGTTTTTTTTTTAATATATTATTAAAAATATAAAGTCACTAGAGACTAGGTATATATTTTCTTCAAAATTGTTACCAAGAAATTTAAAACCGAGAAACACAGAAGGGATAATCTCTCAGGAGTCGAACCCTGGAAGGGCTCTTCAGAATTTGACGTTCTAATAAATTCCTTTATTCGGTATTTGAGGTTTTCATTATCCATAGTGGGCTGTTTTTATATCAATTCAGCATTGATCGAGTTCTACGATACCGTATTCAATAGAAAATACCTCTGATTAATTAATTAATTAAATAATATTTATAACTTTTAAGGAGTTCGGTGTTGGTTCTAGGTGAAACATTTTAATATAATAATAAAACTTTGAATCGTATCTTACTCAAGTTTTATTATTATAAATAATATTATATTGAAGCAATTATTTTACATGAAATAGTGTATACATTTTATTTGAGGCTCCGATTTCGGATATTATTTCCCACCATCGACTGTACTTGATCTTAGCTTGCGATAATATTTTTAGTCCGTGTTTATAATAAGAGGAAAAATCTAATTAATATAAATTTATTAAACCAATTAAAGTATACATTGTTTTTGAGCTTCGACTCCGGAGATTACTTCTTCACCATCGACTGTCCTTGATCATCTTTTTAGTCCTTGTTTTTAATAAGAGGAAAAACTAATTAAATAAAAAAACCTCTTTTCCGATAATATTTAATCCATCTCCATCCCCCCCCCCTAATTTATTAAATTTCCTAATTTTAATATATTATAATATTTCTAATGAACTATTAATGGGTTTTAAAATAAAAACAAACAAACAATTAATTAATTTTTAAAAATAAATTGAAAAAAGTAATTATAATTTGTTATTGATAAACCTACCTGAGATTAATTAGTTTAATTATGAGAAAAACAATCAAATTAAAGTTTCCATAAGACAATACACTGACGGATTGATTTGTAGACCCAAAAAACCCCTAATTCGTGATTTTAATTGAAATCGTTGGAGCCGACGTTTTATATAATATACCTATCCTTATACAAATACATTATATAGTATACACGATGAGAATTGAGGGAAGGAAAAGAGGATTGAATATGGAATTGGAATAATTATCGGAAAAGAGGTTTTTTTTATTTAATTGGTTTTTTCCTCTTATTAAAAACAAGGACTAAAAAGATGATCAAGGACAGTCGATGGTGGAGAAGTAATCTCCGGAGTCGAAGCTCAAATACAATGTATACATTAATTCATGTAAAATAATTGCTTTAATAAAATTAAAAAAATATATATACAGTATACACCCAAGAATTGCTCATTTAACATATAATAAGATAAGATATTTGAAATAAATTCTCCATATTAATAAAAATGGAAGCATCAGTGGTTTGACGACACCAAGATTTTCACAGCGCTCCAAGAAATTTATTTAAAGCAAATTTTTGATAAACATATCTATTATAATTTTTTTATTTATTGAATTAATCTAATTAGATGCGCCGGTAATGCAATGACTAGAGCGTCCAAACTCGGAATCGAATCTCACCTCTTTCAGAACAATTTTAATCTTTATCAAAAATCCAAGGCGTCTCAAAATCCCCAGGAAAATTTCTATTTAAAAGAGACTCATTAGAATCGAGTTTGCCACTCATAGTAGAAAATAATACATATATACCTACCTACAATTATTAAATCTAAATATTCCTGAGATAAATATGCTTGTTTCTATTACATAAAGAATCAAATCTTGTTTGAATATTTCATACTGCAGTGTAGAGAGAGAGCGCCTTTAACATTTTTCAAATTTCATGGGTATTTTATCGTAACTTCTATTTTAAGTAGCAATATCGTATTCTTCTATGCTGAGGATGGCGCTTTGCATAATAAATTTGAACTACGAAATGGCAAAACTATATTTAGTTTATTTCAGAAATTTTTGGAAATTTTACCCTAATCCATATAACTAAAATTAATTCAATGACATATACAAGGTGTCCCAAAAGTCAAGGATCAAACGTGAACACGAGATAGGTGAGTTCAGGATTGTCCAAAATAAAAAAAAATTTAAATAAAACTCTTAGTTTTCGAGTTATGGGCATTTTTTGAAAACCGTGAAAATCGCTACCCTGCTCTAAATATTTGAATGCTGTGGCTACGAATTTTCATATTTTATAATTCTAATTTTTGTTACAGAATCCTGAATAATACTGCTATCGATCACAAAACAGAAAATAACTAAGAGTATTATACTTTTTGAGAAAAAAAATATTTTTTTTCAGATTCATGTGTCAAAAAATTTTAATCAGCTAACTTTGACTCTTGATATCTTAAAAAAACTGTGTCAAACAATAATGGCAAATTATCTAAAAAATTGACACATTTAATCAAGATTTCAAAATGGTATAAAACATTCCACTTTTTTAAAAAACAAAAAATAATATTTTCATTTTTATGCGAAAGAAACTAATTTCAAAACACAATTCGTAATTGGCTAAAGGGTAGAATTTAACATGAAAACTAATTTAATTTATTAAAATATTTTTATTCAATTAAAGTAAATGTTCAAAATAATAATTGTTTTTATATTCAATATCTAATAATATTTAAAATTACAAATTAAAATTAAAATTATTTGATATCTGTTTTCATGTTAAATTCTACCCTTTAGCCAATTACGAATTGTGTTTTGAAATTAGTTTCTTTCGCATAAAAATGCAAATATTATTTTTTGTTTTTTAAAAAAGTGGAATGTTTTATACCATTTTGAAATCTTGATTAAATGCGTCAATTCTTTAGATAATTTGCCATTATTGTTTGACACAGTTTTTTTTAAGATATCAAGAGTCAAAGTTAGCTGATTAAAATTTTTTGACACATGAATCTGACAAAAATATTTTTTTTCTCAAAAAGTATAATACTCTTAGTTATTTTCTGTTTTGTGATCGATAGCAGTATTATTCAGGATTCCGTAACAAAAATTAGAATTATAAAATATGAAAATTCGTAGCCACAGCATTCAAATATTTAGAGCAGGGTAGCGATTTTCACGGTTTTCAAAAAAATGCCCATAACTCGAAAACTAAGAGAGTTTTATTTAAATTTTTTTTTATTTTGGACAATCCTGAACTCACCTATCTCGTGTTCACGTTTGATCCTTGACTTTTGGGACACCCTGTATACGTTGAATTCACTAAGCTCCAATGATTTTTGAATTAATTTTTTAATCACTCTGGATTATAATTCTTTCATTTTCATTCGCGACCTTTAAATTAAGTTAATAGAGATCCAAAACGTAATGTTGAAGAAGCCTAGATCTAGGCATAGGCATTTCTAATACTAATTATAGTTTTGAATTTCTAGGAATCTGGACTTCTTCCAGTCTATCAAGAGATTTGGCCATGATGTTTTGTAAGTATTTTAATTTCATACACAAGTAGGTATTTTTGTTCAGGTAGCACTGGTGTAGGTTCTATTAAAAATATAAATTACTAGGTAGGATTCACAAAAGATAGACAAATTGCTTATGAGCAAGACTCTATATCAGGCAAGTCCAACCTTTTGGCTTCCACGGACCACATTTGAAGAAAAAACAAATGTTTTCGGGCCGCTGATAGAATATTATAATTCTATTGATATTTGTTATTCAAAAAAGATAGTTTATGGTATAATGTAGAAATAAGAACTTTATTATTTTTTAGCCCATAGTGAGCTTCTAATTTTACTTTTCGTAAATTTTATATTTGAAAATAGCTTCTCGTATATGTAAATACATACCTACATACTTACAAAAATTTTTAAGAAAAAAATAAAAACCGACTTCAAAAAATTAAATGCAACAATAAAATACACTAAAAGGTATAAAATAATTATTATTTTATTTAGTTACAACTAAACGACGAAATATTAACACGAAATTACTTTTTGAAGTCGGTGCCAAACATATACCTTTTATGAATCGCACTCGACGGATCTTACTTAGTACGTTTGGAGGATATGCTCGCTTATAGGTATAGTTTGTTTGGTACCGAATTCAAAAAGTAATTTCGTGTTAATATTTCGTCGTTTAGTTGTAACTAAATAAGATAATAATTATTTTATACCTTTTAGTGTATTTTATTTGTTGCATTTAATTTTTTGAAGTCGGTTTTTATTTTTTCTTAAAAATTTTTATTTTTCTCTTTTTAGTGATGTTATTAATAGTGATCATATATAATCAGAACTTGACCAAATTAATATGACACCATCCCTAAGACACTCCCTTTCGGATAAAAAAAGAACCATCGAAATCGGTTCATAAACAAAGAGGTTAGGTCTAAACAAACCTAATAAAAAAGGTCTAATACCTATGAAAAAAAATCGAAAAAAATTGGACTAATCGGAAGCTAGACTGGACCCAATGCAAAAAAAATTTTCAAAATCGGTTGACAATTGGCGGAGATATGAGGTAACATAGGCACAAAAAAAAAAAAAAAAAATCAGTCGAATAGAGAACCTCCTCCTTTTTTGAAGTCGGTTAAAAAGTGATGTTATGTATTAATATTTGTTTATTTTTCCTGACTAGATAATTAATATAAAATTCTAATAAAGAGACAATATTAAATTGTTCTTTCATGTCGGTATCTAATTGTTGTTCTAGTACATTCAATCAGGAAGTTTGCAAGTAGAAAATTTATTTCTATTAATGAAAATGGAGTCGATAATAGACCAAAATGATGATTATTTTTTCCAAAATCTTGAAATCTAGTTCTAGATATAAAATTTAAAATTAGCACTTTTATTTTTCGAAAACTTCACAGTAGATTTTCAGATTTCTTATTTTAGAGAAAAAAAATTATCAGGCCAAATTGTTGTGTGTTTTCCAGTATCTATATATGGGGCATTCCATGCCAAATCCGACGTTTTGAAAATTTTTAATTTTTGATTTCCTACATTTTTTGACATTTTATTAGTATTCATCAAAAAACTCTTCCTGGTAAATTTTGAAATTTTTTTTGATCACCTTTTTATAAGATATCGAATTTCGGTTTTTCGCTCATGAAGAAAATGAAAATCATTTTTTTTTTTTGAAATTTTGAACAGTTAGGTATTATCTCGAAAAATATAATTTTTTCGATGTTCACTTATTAGGGTTTTTTTGTAGACGAAAATTCATGGTTTCGCCCAATTTTTTTTTTAATCAATGAAGTAGCCGTTTTTGAGATATTTCGGAAAAAAAGAAGCAAAAAATACTTGACCATACGCTGTATGGTAAAGTAAAAACAAAAATATCAAAAAAGAAAATTTTGAATTTAGACCATTTTTGAAGAAGTTATGAGCAAAAAACCGAAATTCGATATCTTTTAAACAGGCGATCAAAAAAAATTTCAAAATTTACCAGGAAGAGTTTTTTGATGGATACTAAAAATATTTCAAAAAATGAAGGAAATCAAAAATTAAAATTTTTCAAACCGTCTGATTTGGCGTGGTGGATGCCCCATATATATTTTAAGGAAAGGAATGAATTTATATTGGGCCACGGGTTGGATAGCCCTGGCTTAAATCGAATGAGATTAGGGAATGATATGAGGAATGATAATTTATTTTTTAAAAAGGTCACGGATATAATAATCCCTGACTATCCATTATTTATTGACATGTAAGAACGTGTAAAGATCTAAAAGACACGTCCTGACAAGTTTTAGTCCAGGAAAGAAATTATCAATTAATTGTGATTGTTCTAGCAAACCCCAATTCCTTGTCTCCTTCTACTAGAATGATATAACTATAGACTTGGTTATTATCGTAGAATATAAATTAATGAAATAATAAATATTTTAGAAAATGAAAATATGAGAAGAAGAAGAATTTTTAAATATTCGAAACTTCATTATTTTTTTATCTTATATAATTGAGATTTTAATTTTGCTTTTAGTGGATTTTATTCTTGAAAAAAGCTTCACGTATTGTACAAATGTACATTCATATTTCGAAAAAGGGAATAAATATATCTCTACATATAAATCTCAATGTTTTAAGGAAGTTTATGATTTTATGTTGGGCCATACTCATTGCAGTGCTGCTCTATATATAATTCGGGTTACGAGCCCATCTTCAGGAGTTCACATAGACATGAAAATATCAATATTTTAGATAGCCCCTTAAATATAGACAACTTAACATACGCGCAACAACTCGCCTAACTTAATTGAAAAGATTTGGTTTTGCCGAGAGTAGCAGAGTTATTGACTAATAAAGAAAAATCAATAAGGTTCTCCTCTGTTTGATGCAAATTAACAAATACATATTATACCAAATATAAATAGGTATAGGTACATAGTTTATTTGTTAGAAATTATTATAGGTTTTCGCCGTCGCTGTTCTATCTTTCTTATATATAAAAATGTTATGTGTGTCTCTGTGTCCGTCTGTCTGTCTGTTCTTATTTTATGCATTCGCGCAACAAAATATTGTGTATGAAAAAAACAATTAATTTGATTAAAATTTGAGTTTTTTAGTGAAATCACAGATAATTATAATTATTTGTGATTTCACTAAAAAACTCCTATTTTAATCAAATTATTCACAAAAATAAAAGTTTCAACAACTTCATTTTTTTTTTTTTTTATTTTTATTAAACCAATTATTTTACATGAATTAATGTATACATTGTTTTGAGCTTCGACTCCGGAGATTACTTCTCCACCATCGACTGTCCTTGATCATCTTTTTAGTCCTTGTTTTTAAGAAGAGGAAAAAACTAATTAAATAAAAAAAACTCTTTTCCGATAATTATTCCAATTCCATTATTTCAATTCAATTCCCAACAACTTCATTACTAATTAATTTATATAATAATATATTTGTAATGAATGAATGGTGAATTTAAAATTAAAAAAACCAATTTATTATTAAAAGAAATTGAAAAAAAAAACATTTTAGAAATTTTTTCCAAGGGCCTAGATTTTCATTTTTTGAGCCCCCCCCCTATTGTATGTACGTTGATGATACTTTTTCTGAAACCTTTCCTGCAAGTGCCAACAATAACTGTACAAAGGTTCAACTCAATCTGATAAACGATGCGTCATAAAGACGATAGATACAGACATTAATTTTTAAATAATTTATTTATTTATTTTTCAACGGCTAAATGCCTAGTATACAGTAATATAATACAATAATTAACAAATATAACAAAAGAAAAACAAAATCATACATTATAACAACACTGATATACCATTAATGACAAATGACAAAGTCAAATTTACAAAATAATAAAACAGCAATCCAATAATAATATAATATAATAATGATAAAATAACAGTACAACAACAATATAAAAATATAATATAATAGTACAATAGTTTACTTAGGTATAGACTCGGGTCAGCATTTTGAACAAACTGTATAAGAAGAAGATATGGTAAAGCAGGGGTGAACTGCGACCTAAAATCGTGTACACCTACTTCCAATTTCATTTCCAAATATAAGACAATGGATGACAATAGGTTCATCTAATGGATTCCAAAATAATTCCAAAGACGGTGTACACCTAATTCCAATCGCGGTTCACCCCTCGTGGTAAAGTAATGTGGATGGACTCATCATTTTATTTGTTCTGAAATTAATAGAAAATTCTAGGTATTTAGAAAAATGAAAATTTTATCATTGAATTTCCTACTTAATAAAATAAGCTGACGTGTTCTGATGTGGCCATCCACTTGACTTTACCATACAACCTGGCCCCTAAAATTATTTATATACATCTAGGGGGGGGTGGTTAGTTTTTGCATTTTTTTACTTCTGGTGTCCCACTGATTATGTACACAAAATTTGGTTGACTTTGGTAAATGGCCAAGATTTTCATTTTTTGACCGTACATCCCCCCATATTTTGGGCGGTTAGTTTTTGTATTTTTATACTTCTGGGGTCCACTGATTATGTATACAAAATTTGGTTGAGTTTGCTCAAACGGCTTAGATTTTTAATTTTTAACCCCTCCGCCCCTCTTAATTTTGGATCGATATGCACCAAAATCTAATCAGCTCTTAATCTCAATGGACCAAAACTACGTGTGAAATTTGGTTTCGATATTCACACTAGTTTTTGAGCTAGCTCGTCCACAAAAATTTGGTAACGCACGGACTAACTAACTAACAGACAACCAGACTAACAGACATTTTGACAAAACAATTATTATCTCGAAAAATATAATTATTTCGATGTTCACTTATTAGAACTTTTTGTAGACCGAAATGCCATGGTTTCGCTCAATTTTTTAAATCAAAATAGTTTCAGTCATTTTTGAAATATTTCGAAAAAAAGAAGGAAAATAAACACTTTTTTCATGCACGATTACAATACTTGACCATACCATGTATGGTAAAGTAAAAATAAAAAAGACACTCGGTATTTAGGTACTATGGATAGTAGCGGTATAGAGAACCACTGCCCTATCAGCCACCCTTCAATGCATTTGTCCAAACATTGAGGCTTCTCTTGTTATTATTATTGTATATTTGTTGTTGTTATTATTTGTGTGTTGAATGCAAAGTTGTCTGATTGCGATGATGGTGTGTTGCACGCCATGAATCGTGTCATGTGCTTGCGTGCACCGCACGTGGCAACGCACCTTCGATATTCTTCCTATAAATGAGAGAAGAGAGACATGTGTGTGGCTGGCTGGCTGGCTGGTGGGAGACGAGTGCTTCAAACAAGACAGTCAGACACCAAAGACTGTTCGTTAACTGGCTACGTATATCCACATTCATTGTATGTGTCATTTGTTATCCCTCTGTGCAGATATGTTGGTGGAGAATTCGTGTGTGGAAAACTTACTCATTGCGACGGCGATGAAAAAATGTTGTGAAGTGTTCGAAAATGGTGGCCTCGAGGATTGCTCGGTGAGTCTATCTGTCTACATTCTAATATTCTACTTCTATTTATAGTCCAGGAAAATTATGTGTAATAAGCTGACGTGTTCTGATGTGGCCATCCACTTGACTTTACCATACAACCTGGCCTCTTATTCCTATATTTAATATTTAATAAAATTATTTATAATCATGTAGGAGGGAGGGGTAGTTTTTGCATTTTTAGACTTCTGGGGTCCAACTGATTATGTATACAAAATTTGGTTGAGTTTGCTCAAATAACCTTGATTTTTAATTTTTAACCCCCCCCTTCCACCTCCCTTAATTTTGGGTCGATATGCACCAAAATCTAATCAGCTCTTAATCTCAATAGACCAAAACTACGTGTGAAATTTGGTTTCGATATTCAAACTAGTTTTTGAGCTAGCTCGTCCACAAAAATTTGGTAACGCACAGACTAACAGACATTTTGACAAAACAGCTATTATCTCGAAAAATATAATTTTTTCGATGTTCACTTATTAAAGCTTTTTTGTAGAGCGAAATGCCATGGTTTCGCTCAATTTTTTTAATCAAAATAGTTTCAGCCGTTTTTGAGATATTTCGAATAAAAGAAGGAAAAATTAAACACTTTTTTCATGCACGATTACAATACTTGACCATACCCTGTATGGTAAAGTAAAAATGGCATAAACAGGAAATAATTCACGGTAAAGATTTTATTGCTGGAATACCTTATTGGTACTCCAATATTATTACCTTAAGCTTTCCCCCAAATCTGTGTTGTGGAAATTTTTCTACATGCCTCAAAATGAGAAAATTTCGGAGTTTTCTTGAATAACTCTAAAACGGCTTATCAAATCAAAAAGATATCTTTTAGATAAATTAAAGCTCTTTAAATTACCCGTAAAATGATAACAATTTCATTTAAATATGTTAAGTAGAACCGGTCCTAAAGCCTGTCAAAAAACAGCCCTCGGGATCACTTTTGAATCTCCCTATAACTAGTACTTTTTCCAATTTTTCCCCATTTTGACCATGAAGGAGAACGTTTTCGACAAAGATCATTCTATACATTTTTAAACTAGATTAAATTTGCTACTATTTAAACAAAGTTTTATCTTAATTGGATAATGATAAGTTTGCAGTTTTTTTTGCAAAAAAATGCAATTTTTCCTTCATAAAATGAATATCACTCATCCTAGAAACTTGATTTCTATCTCATTCGCTAGAGAAATCAATATGATATTGTCCTCCACATGATGCAAATAAACATATAACTACATACATACTTCGTTTGTTATGTAGCTTGCTTGCTATCACAACAAATCGAATTTTTCTATATCCACCAGAGGCGTATCAATCGTAAATGGCGCCTAGGTCGAGCATCAAAATGTTGCGTCCCTTCGTAAATTATCTAAATATTTATAAAATAAACATATAAATTTATTAGTAATGAAGCTGTTGAAGCTTTTATTTTTGTGATTAATTTGATTAAAATTTGAATTTTTATTTAAACTACACATAATTCATTATAACTATTTAATGAAAACGGACAAATAATACAATATAACTACGACGTTTCGATAGACTTTTGTTCTGCGATCGAAACGTCGTATTAATATTGTATTATTTGTTCGTTTTCATTAAATAGTTATAATTAATTATGTGTAGTTTAAATAAAAATTCAAATTCTAAACCTATATATCAATAGCCCAGGCAAATTAGACTGAAAAAAGGCCGCGCTGGCCAAAAAATATGCACAAGCTGGAAGTAATTTTAATCGACGTTAGGCATCTCAAATGAGTTATGAGTTTGCGACGGTTTCTGGCTAGTGCTAAATTTTTAATGGCCTAAAAATCACGAAAATTTTGGACTTTTTTCAGATTTTTGCTTATAACTTGAAAACCAAGCGACCAACTGAAAATTTCACTCTTACCAAAACGAAAGAGCATAAAATATTCGAATAATGTACTTAAAATTTAAATTCGGTTCAGCCGTTTAGTCAGAAATTTTTTGTAGTTTTTCAAATACTTCAATCTTATTACGTCACGGGTTACCGTTGTCCAATAAACATGAAACTTTGCTAATCTCATTTTTTAGCCGATTAGCACCTATTATTGGGGTCAGCACCAAAATTCAAAGAGTGGTTTCATGTGACCATAATTCACTTTTTCTCCAAGTTGGTAAAAATTTCTTATCTTTAACGATCGATTGTGGCTAAATGGCTGAACCAATTTCAACTTTTAAGTAGGTTATTCTACGCGAAATTCTTCATTTTGGTAAGAATTAAATTTTCTGAAAGACGCATAGTTTAAGTTAAAGCGAAAATCTGAAAAAAGTCCAAAATTTCCGTGGTTTTTAGGCCCTCAAAAATCTAGCACCAGTCAGAAACCGTCGCAAACTGATATAACTCTTATTTGGGATGTCTATCGTCGATTAAAATTATTTCCAGCTTGTGTATATTTATTGGCCAGCAGAAGTCTAATTTGCCTCCGCTATAAATAAAAAGTCATAAATTTTACAAAACATTTTTATTTTTTGTTTTAGGAGAAAAATTAGTCTGTAAAAATGCCATTTGAATAGTCTTAAACTTAAAATTGCACAAGTGAGGTTTTCTGAAATTGAATTGTTATTTCTGAAATAAATTTGTGATTTTCTAATATTCAATTGAGAATTCTCAAATACAATTGCGGTTTTCTGAAATATATGGTACACATGGAAAAGATGTAGATCCGAGATGTTATGGATTATTTTTATTATGTCAGAGAAGGATTGTTTCACCTCTTTTTCGGGAATTCGAACCGGAATGATAAAAGAGTGCTATCCGGTACTTGGCTTGACCTACAAGGTGGACATTACCTATATAGCTCGCGGAAAAAATATTTTCTCAAAGAAGTGATCTTCAGCATTAAAAAATTTTGCGGTTCTAAATCTTAACCATACACATATTTTGAAGGAGACAATAAAAGAGTGTGTCTTCTGCTGGAATTATAAATTTTATTTATTTATAACGAGACTATAGTTTCGAGGGCTTTGCCCTCTTCATCAGTATATATAAAAATTCTGCTACTCTCGGCAAAAACTTTCAATTTACACATATTTTGATTAGAATGTTTTGAGAATTTCGAATTTTGAAAATTTTCCAAAAATCGATTGTCAATGGAAAGACTATTTCTTATTTGAATACCAGAAAGAGAAATGCTGATATTAGTAGCTCAGCTTTCAGAAATTAGTTTTCGAAACTCAAGAGAAATGTTCTACTACTAAATCCAAGATGTTAAGGATAATTTTTACAATACCATACAAAGGGTGTAATATGGTCAATTATTGTAATCGTGCATGAAAAAAGTGGATTTTTTTTGCTTCGTTTTTTCGATATATCTCAAAAACGGCTGAAAATATTTTGATTAAAAAAATTGAGCAAAACCATGATGTTTTGCTCTACAAAAAAGTCCTAATGCTTGGCAAATTCCTACATCGCACCTTCATTTCACATCAGCCTGAATACATCTATAAAATGTTCACTTTTAAATCATCCGTACATAATCGGGCTTTTCGGGCTGATTCATATCGTATTCATATCCCGAGTCACTGGTCCGAGGGTGGTGAATAGGTCTTTCACTATCACTGCTGCCCTACTGTGGAATTCATTACCTTCATTCACCCGTTCATCTTCATCATCACTTATCTTCAATCGTGGTCTCTTGGCATGTATTCCCGGGGGCGGGTTTCGGGAGTGAGCGTCTCTTTTGGCGTCTCTCTTTATGATGTATCTTTTTCCTCCTGCTGGCTCTCTCACCTTCCTCTCACCTTCCTTTCGCTTGAGCTTTCTTTCTTTCTTTTTCGCACACACTTGTTTTATATTTTTCTCCTCTTTGTTTTATGTTAATTATTATTTTTCACTGCTCATATGAGGCAAACTGCCTCAGAGCATTGTGTAAAGTTAAATTGTAAGAATTATGAATGAATAAATAAATAAAATAAATAAATAAATAATGTGTGAAAATCGAAAAAATTATATTTTTTGAGATATTAACTGTTTTGTCAAAATGTCTGTTAATTAGTAGATAGATATTCACATATTAGAAGTTTCTCATTATAAGTAGATACCATAATAAATTGCTGTATGAGTTCGAAATTCGGAGGAGAGGAGCGTTCTTTCGAAAATTATTATAGATTATTTCATTAAATATTAAATATATATAAGAGAGAGGGTAGGTGTATGGTAATGTCATGTGGATATGGCGACATCGGTATTTATTATGTCAGAAGGGTTGTTTTACCCCTTTCTTAAAGCTACTAATATCGGTATTTTTTTTTTTTTAATGCAATCGAATGCAAGAAGGGGTGTACCAGTAAAGATGCAGCCTCTATGGATCTCGAAAGACCCTTGCATTACCGAAGAGAAGGGAAAGTTGATTAAGTGAGAGGGTGTAGATTTAGGTGTCTATGCACTCCGGTTTTGAAGGTTTGAAGATTATAAGTGCTGGGAAAGATGGAGGCTGGGAGAGAGTTCCAGTTCCTTGAAGTCATGGGGATATATGAATTGGCGAATGAAGTGGTCCGGCACTTTTCTAATTTGACCGCGAAAGAGTGTTGGGAGTCGGCAAAACGCGTGCTACGTGCAAAGCATGCTTTGGGGGGAATTATTGATTTTATCTCATCAGAGCACCTGCCGTGATAGTATCTATAGAAAAGGGAAAGGGCAGAGACATCTCTTCGATGAGCCAGCGAGTCGAGGGAGTCGGTGAGGGTAGAATCGTCAATTAGCCTGACGGTTCGTTTCTGAATTGCATCAAGGGTAGCAAGAGAATATTTTGAGGCTCCTCTCCATAGATGAGAGCCGTATTCGAGACAGGGGCGGATTTGGGCCTTGTAGATGGTGAGAAGTTGTGGGGGTTTGTAAAATCGCTTGGACCTGAATAAGAGGCCAATCTTCCTTGCTGTAGATTTCGCTACAGAGGAGATGTGTTGTCTTTTATATAAAGAAAATTCAAATATGTATTTATCCACAAACATATTAAAATACATATAAGGTAACTAAGAAGCCCAAATATCGTCTCCCTGAGGGAATTTACCTATAACTCACTCTTTAACAAATATTTTCCAAAAACAAAACTATCTAGTATTAGGGCCTGAAGTGGGTTTTTGGATTTATTGTTATAAAAAGCAAAAAACAAATAAAAAGTAAAAAAAGTCAAAATCCAATTTTCTAAAAAAGTGTTACTAATAATCATCACTTCCCAAAAAATTTTTTTACCCGAGAATTTAGGTCTCATAATTATCAGAACAAACGAGAATCTTTTATCACAAATAACCAACCCTCCCATTCCATTAAAGGAGAAAACGATATACCTAGGCCAAACAATGAGCTTTCAGAACAGATCAAAGGAAGAAATTGAGAGAAGAATCAGCTTGAGCTGGAATAAATTTTGGCAACTAAAATTCATTTTAAAAAATGAAAATATCAATTCAACATCAAAGATAAAAGTACTAAATAAATGCGTAATACCAACAATGATCTACGGAGCCCAAACTTGGGCTTTAACAACAAAACTAGAAAAGAAAAAAGAAACTACCCATAGAGCGATGCTGCGTAGTATAATGAAAATAAGAAAAATCGATAGAATATCTAACGAAAAACTATATAAACTATCTAAGTCTGAAAATATATTAAAAACAATCAGACTATCCAAATGGAAATGGGCGGGACACATTTGCAGAATGAAGGACAGATGGACAAAAAGAATTACAGAATGGCACCCCCACCAAAAAAGAAAAAGAGGACGTCAATCAAGAAGATGGGCGGACGAGATAACGAATTTCACAGGAATGACATGGTCAAGAATAGCTCGTGACAGAAATGAATGGAAGAGGCTGGGAGAGGCCTTCGCCCTAAGGGGTCTGGTTCCACAGTTAAACTAACCAACTAGTTAGTACCTACTTATTATAAATGTTAAAATTTAAATTGTAAAAGTTGATAAAAAAATAAAATAATTAAAATAAAATATGTATGTATGTATATGCAGATGTAAATATTTATTATAATAACTTTTGTAAACTACTGTAGATAAAATTATAAAATTAATAATAGAAACTTGTATACTAAGAAATGTATAACTTGGAACCAATAAAGGCTATAATATAATATAATATAATAATTATCAGAACCAATGTTTTCTCTTAACAGACTCTTCGGGCCACCAAATAATTGATAATATAATTTTTTTAGGGAAAATGTATAAATATTTTATTAAACATATACTTTTAAGGACATATTTTTGTAAGAAGATTGAGCTATCCGCCTTTCTAGTCTTTGCATGGGCTTGGGAGGCAGAGTCGTATCGTTTACAACTTTTTCCCGAAATCTCAGAAAAATACAGCTTTCGTTTCGGTGCAGATTTTTTCTTTATCCCGGGGACGATATTCGGAACAAAGCACATTTTACAAATAGCCGCCATTTTCGGTAAACGGACAACAAGAATTAAATTTCACTTATACA
Source organism: Forficula auricularia (assembly GCA_024734495.1). Lineage (NCBI taxonomy): Eukaryota > Metazoa > Arthropoda > Insecta > Dermaptera > Forficulidae > Forficula > Forficula auricularia. The sequence continues at coordinate 544,968 of JALMQS010000214.1, forward strand.
ACATTAAAATAGACACTGTAGGCGTAATACAATTGTTAATAGATTGGAAAAATACTTATTTTTACGCTCCAAATACAGCTTTAAACGTAGGTTTAAAGATAGCTTGAACTTTCAAAATCACATTTTTTTATAAGACTCGTACACCAACTCGTATCACCGTACAATTAACATGACCATGGTATGGGGTCGCAAGTGACAGTTTCTGACAGTAGCCCGACAGAAAGTACCTACTATCTACTCATGAGTTACCCCGGGGGACGATAATTGGCCCTCACCTTATGTATTTTTCTACAAATAGGCATAATGAAAAAAATGGGTTTAATTGCGTCTAAATGCACTAATTCAGAAAGATATTAGGTCTACTGTTTTAAACAAACAGATGACAAACTAAATATACAATTGCATAAAAATCTGGTCTTTAGATATAAGTAGAGACCGGATTCCTATGCAATTGCATATTTTGTTTACGGCCACATATGACCCAGGAGATCAATTATCTATCCGAATCATACATCTAGGATATTATAGGCTAAATTTTATAATGAACATTTTTGCATAGGTATTCGAATAAAATTGCATAAACTTGCATAATTGAAGAATATTACATAATTAAAGGATTTTTTATAAATGTCTCGGGTTAACTAAATTGCCAACTATTAATAAAATTCTTGTAGGCGAGGAAGATGGCGAAATAAATGATATTGACCTTAAACTTTTAAGTTCCTTTAAATTCACCCCAATTACGCTCCTTTTCATCAAATAAATCAATTTTAAGTGAGCCTAGACATAATTTTGCCTACAGTGTTAAAAATGTATATTATCTAATTTTACTATGAAAAATGGGAAGTCCGGCCTCAAAACTTTTTAGTAACATTAGTACATCAGTATTGTAATCTTACAACTTATTCTTTACTAATACGTATCTAATTAATACAAGAAAAAAGTAAAGTTGCAATTTATTTTTGTAAAGTGACTTTACCAATTTAATATAGTATTAGTTTTTTGCTATTTGCAATCTTGTAAATTTTCTATTTTATTTGTATTGTAAACATACAGTAAATTTAAATTTACAATTTTTTTTAAGAGTGTAAGATAATTTAGAAAAATGCTTGTTTGTAAACATAAGTTGTTCACATTTACAATCAAATTTTAATTATTTTTTAAATCCTTTGTTAATTATTTATTTATTTATTAAAACATCGACCCACTAATAAAAACTTTATTAAATAGCAAATTATTATTAAAATTTTTACAAATATTCATATAATTTGTTCCATTAACTCTTAAACTAACATATTCAATAAATATTGTTGATAATTTTTGAATTTTATTAAAAAAAAAATAAGTGAAATTAAATTAAAAGATACAATTACAAATTATCATACTTTTTCAATATTACTTTACATTTAAATAAACGTTTTAATAAAAGATCAAATTCCATTTGAAATATCAATAAAATGAATAATTTATGAATTAGGCCTCATCGATAGAAAGATAAAATATACAAAATGGATATTTCTGAAGTTCAAACAGTTCAAATTGTATGCCTAATTAATCAAGGGCTAAGTCAACAACAAGTGGCAAGTACACTTGCAATAAGCAATAATTTCAATAATGTATGGTTCCTTGTAAAAAAATTAAAAATGATTTACTATTTAATAAAGTTTTTATTGGTGGCTCGATTTTTTGCACTTCAGTGTAGTTTATGTTAAATAAAACTACTCCGCCGATATTTTTTGTTCTCATTTTTGAAACACTATTAATATATTTTATAAGATCAGGAACGAGGCTTAATGAATCCGGTGGAAGATGGAATCCTTTGAGAATGATGGTTATTTTTCAAGATAAAAAATCTTCATCAAGGTTGTTAATTTATTTTATTTTGATCATGAAACGTTTCGGCATCAACTCGACGCCATCTTTCAGTCCATGTCAAATATCTCTTGCCACAGATATAAATATTATAATATATGAAAGTTTTTCTCAAGTTTTTCAATTTTATTTATAATTCTTGAATCATTTGCATTTGCACTGTGTTCTTTTTCCAACGTACAGTCATATAATTATTTTAAATAATAGCGAGAAGAAACTTAATTGTATTGTTTCATTTTTTTATTTTGAGTTCAGTTGAACTTATGACACATAACCTTGTGATTTTCATAGCTTTTTGACTGTTCTATCCTGCGTCTCGCCTTAACTCACACAGTATATCAACTTTGTATTATTGTTGTCAAGTCAAGTTGGTGAATAACCTAAAACGTATTCGATTGTTTTCTAATATGTAAAAGTACTTAAATATTTGACATGGACTGAAGATGGCGTCGAGTTGAAGCCGAAACGTTTCATGATCAAAATAAAATAAATTAACAACCTTGATGAAGATTTTTTATCTTGAAAAATAACCATCATTTTCAAAGGATTCCATCTTCCACCGGATTCATTAAGCCTCGTTCCTGATCTTATAAAATAATATACGAATCATTAAGTACTTGTCCTAAATACTATTAATATAAATAAATAAATAAATAAATAAATAAATCTTTATTTCTCGACCTGCTTAGAGGCACAAGTCCTCGGTGGCTAGGTCCTCCAAACATCAATACAATCTAGCTACAATACATTAATAAACATCAATACAAATTAATTACAACAATTTAACAAATAATAAACAAGTAAAAAAAAGAAGAAAAAAATAGAAATGTATGCTCATTAACAAATAACATGACCATAGATTTCCATCAAAAGACAAAAAGTAATTTAAAAATTCCGCGCAAAAACCCGATACCAGGAGCAAGCGACGCATTAGCCATCCCGACATTTGCCATAAGCTGTTAAGGAAACCTGGTCAAAACCTTAACAAGGATGGTATGACCTCTCTCTACCTCACCTAATCTCTGCTTATGAGAACTAAATAAAATTTTGCACAACTCTAGGACATTAGGACTTGACAAAATTTATAATTGATTTAATCATAGGGGGCAGAGGACTATAATCCCAAGTAGTAACATATATATTTTTTATCTTGATTTTATTCAACTGCTGCACCTATTATTTCTGTAAGCTTAAAGATTTTTTAATATATTAAATTCAATGAGAATTTTGCATAATAATCCGGTCTTTATATAGATATAAGTTACGGAACCTTCCGTATAGAAAGACCGACTCGCACTTGATCGCTTAATTTATTTTTTGTAGGAGAGAATTGAGTGCAATTCCTCGGATAGTGCTATGTTTGCGGCTGCTCACCTTTCAGAGGGAAGACGCAAACATTTATAATACTAATATTTACTTTGTTTTGTCTCTGTGTGATTTTAGTATATACAACTGATGGGTGGCCATGCTGGGAAAATTCGCAGTGGAACAACGAAAAAGATCACTATGCTATATCCGACTTTGGTGAGTAATTTTTTAAACGACTTCAAAAAAGTAGGAGGTTATCTATTCGACTGAATTTTTTTTTTGTGCCTATGTTACCTCATATCTCCGCCAATTGTGAACCGATTTTGAAATTTTTTTTTGCATTAGGTTCAGTCTACCTTCCGATTTTCATAGGTATTAGACCTTTTTTGTTAGCCACAGGAATTATTTAACTGGTTATAGTGGTGTTTCACAAAGAGGAAATAAAATTAAAAAATTAAAAAATCTTTTAAATTATTTTGGAGATTTTTTTTTATTTATCTCTATACATATTTCGGGCTATGAACCCTTCATCAGGAGGTTTAACAGAAAACTGAATATAAAATATGTATAAAGATAAATAAAAAAAATCTCCAAAATAATTTAAAAGATTTTTTAATTTTTTAATTTTATTTCCTCTTTGTGAAACACCACTATAACCTGTTAAATAATTCCTGTGTTTAATATGTTTCACTATAAACCAACATCGCTTTCCCTAAACTTTTTGTTAGGTTTGTTTAGGCCTAACTTCTTTGTTTATGAACCGATTTCGATGATTCTTTTTTTATTGGAAAGGGGGTATTTTAGCGATGGTGCCATATTAATTTGGTCAAGTTCTGATGATATGATCACTATTAATAACATCACTAAAAAGAAAAAAAGAAAAATACTTTTAAGAAAAAAATAAAACCGACTTCAAAAATTAAATGCAACAAATAAAATACACTAAAAGGTATAAAAATAATTATTATCTTATTTAGTTACAACTAAACGACGAAATATTAACATGAAATTACTTTTTGAAGTCGGTACCAAACAAACTATACCTTTAAGCGAGCATACCATCCAAACGTACTAAGTAAGATCCGTCGAGTGGGATTCATAAAAGGTATATGTATGGCACCGACTTCAAAAAGTAATTTCATGTTAATATTTCGTCGTTTAGTTGTAACTAAATAAGATAATAATTATTTTATACCTTTTAGTGTATTTTATTTGTTGCATTTAATTTTTTGAAGTCGGTTTTATTTTTTTCTTATCTAGTTTTATTTTTAACTCTGGGAAAAACGACATTCGATAAATCGTGATAACATATAAACTCTTCTAAAATTCATCAATAATTGTTTTAGCATTTACTTATAGGTATTTTAATTTAGGTATAGAAAAAAGTATAAAATATACTGGAAAACAAAATAAATTTTGAAAGACTTGTGATGTATCAGTTACAAATTTTTCAGTTCTTAGTATTTATTAGTGCCTGGAGGCACCGAGCGATGCTCGGTAACTTCTTCCTTCAGTTAAAACCTTTATTTTAATATTATTTTTAATTTAAAAATTCTGATAAAAAGGTCGATTTTTATTTGAGAGCCGTTTTCAAATTAAAAAAATACAAATATATATAGTATTTGCCCACTGTACCCTCCCCCACCCCGCTTGCCCCGAAACCTCGCCCTAACCACGGATCCCCCACCACTGCACCCCACTTCCTGCACCTGTTTTGAATCAACCATATGATTCATTTTTATTCATCCAATTGTTAATAAATAAAACCTATCAAAATCTGTTGTTTTTCAGAAAATTGAGACCTGCTTATGCGAAATATATTTTCAAATAAATTCTTGATTATTTTTTATTCTATTAAATAAATAAAGTTCTTTATAAAAACAATTATAAAACGTTTATTAATATTTCTAACGTTTATGGAGAACAAAATATGTTAAAATCCACAATCACAATACTTCTTCAAGGCCTTTGAGAAAAATGGATTAACTCAACCCATTGTCTGCCTGGGTTCAAAAGGAAAAGAGTAACCTTTTTTAAAAACCCTAAGAATGGGATTTGTCTACCTGAGAATAATTAATTTGATTACGAAAAAACCCATCAAAAACAATTTTGTCGAAGATGAAACCGTGACAGATCGAATTGTCACCCCGAAAACCCCATAACCCGTGAATTTCATCAAAATCGGTAAAGTCGTTTTCAAAATAGAACCAAGATACAAATATATATACAAACAAATATATATACAAATAAATATACAATTTTTGCTCGTTTAATAAGAGTAGATATTTAACCGAAAACCATTTAAAGACGGGGGAATTTTGCAAAACGCGTTCATATATTGTTCCGAACTATTATTTAATGGAAAGTTTTTGTTTTGCCGAGAGTAGCAGAGTTGTTGATTCACAAGGAGAAACAAAGAGGTTGTCCTCTGCTTGATGCAAATAAACATACACACTATATATATCGAGATGATATATCTGTATATATATAATTCATTTGTTTGAGACTATAGTTTCGAAGACTTGGTCTTCATCATCAGTCTTTCTTCAATTATAAATGTTTTTCATGGACTCAATATCATATTGATAACATATTCTTTCATCACTGGTGGTCGACCTGTAACTAACAAAGACATTTCTTTTCGGTTCACATTCAAATATATTTCCCTTTCTCCTTATTTTACAACGAGAAAGGTTGACAATCTGTCATGAAATGATTGCAGAGCCGACTTCAGTATAATCTTGTAACTTGAACAAAAAGTTGAGGCCTATTATATTTTATAAATTTAGTGTTCTAAATTACTCTTTCAACCAAGCACATTTTTTTAGTTTTTATTTCATTATTTGTGTGCCTATATCAGACTAAATAAATTATTACCCTCATTTTATATTAAGAGATATAAGTAATTTCAAAGACCGGTCACGGTAGGAATAGTTATACATGCAATGCTCGTTGGTTTAGTGTTAATAAGATTAGATAAAGACATTTATTTTCGGATTCAGAAGCCGAAAATCTATAAAAATATAGGAGAATGATTAAAACACAGTTTTTTCATCGCTATGTAATTTAAGTATAATTAAAGATTTAAATTCTATTCTTGTAGATATGAACTATAACAACCATCAGGCTTGTGACTATTCATTTTTAATCTCTGGATTATTATCTTCTTTTTCATTTTATTAATCTAAATTAGAATTGTTTTTTCTTTGTTTCAAAACTCATCGCTTATTCTTTCTTTCTCATGCTCGCTCTTCTGATAAATTTTCTAAATATATATATATATTTAAATTTATGGATAATATAATTGCCTGGGTGTGGAGGCCATTTCAATGAACGAGTCACTCGTCTCTCTTTTATTAATTCGGCCTTTGTGAGTTGAGTGGGCATGAAGTGGGCGTGGCTAGTCAGAGGGGCGTGGCCAACCCCCCCCCCCCTGACGCCTTCCAGCCAATCACTGCCAAGAAATGGCTGCCCAATTCACCAGCGATTAACATCAAACAAGCACAGTAATAACAACAGTGGCGGACAACTCATTCCCTAAATTAATATTAATTCCTATAATTTTCTTTTCAAATATATAGAATTAAAATAAACTAGAGAAAAGAAAAAAAAATCAAGGATGCAAGTGAATCGATATAGGAAATTCTTCATTTTTAGATTTGATTATAGGGATATACAAAAATTCTACTATGTGAATCAATGTGGTCTCATCTTATAATTGGGAATTTTTTTTTGTTTCGGTTCTTGGATAATCATTAGTTTAGACTTAACGTCGTGTCTAAAGTGGAAAAAAATTATAAAATTGGTTATATAGAGGCATCATCTATAATACTAGTGGTCGGAAAAAAATTCAGATATTTTATTTAACCAGTTAATGTCCCACTGATTTTTAATACTATTATTTATTACCCTTTTTGTGTTATCGTCAAATAAATGCGGTAATATATTATTGATATATGTACCGTTGCTGAAAGTAAATTGGGATATAAAACAAGAGACCGAAAATAACCATGGATGACGGATGAAATTCTTTCTCTTATGAATGAACAGCGTCAATATAAAAATCATAAAGAACGGAGTCACTATACAGGGTGATTCACGGTTGGTGGCACGTTAGGCGTTTATGGAAAACGGAACGCAGGATTTTTCTGAAAATTTAGCACCTTACATTTTCTTACCCGTTCTATCGATCTAAAATATTTTCAGATTTGCGACGTTTCGGCTTCCATCGAAAAGTCGTAGCAACTTTATTATTTTAAATAAAACACCCCGTATATTAACACGTTTTTAGAACCGCCCTTTTATTAAAATACTTTTTTGTTAATATTGTCCTAGACCTATCTCTTTTGGTTTTCGAAATAAAAAATAATGTGTTAAATATGGTCCAAAACATGGCCCTAATTAAACTTAAATAAATTAATGTTCTCAATTCATGAAAAGTTGATATTTTGGTGATAGTTTAGACACACTCGAAGTATTTAATTTAAACGACTTCATATTATACGTGCTAAGATTACTATGATTTCCATTATTCATAAAAGAGGTCACAAGTTTGTTTTTTCAAATGAGACCCCCTGTATATTACTCAATAAATTGAAAGACGAATAAAAATGCTTTAAGACGATATATCATGTCCTTATACTTAAAACATCAAGTTTTCTTAATAAAGGCGCTTTTTCGTGAAAAATTACTTTTTAATGAATTTAATTTTAACTAACCATGGAAATATCAAGCTTATGATAGTTTGTTGACTATTTATAACTAACTTATAAAGAGTTTATTGAGGGTGTTCAAAAAATTCTCCCAAAATGACCGCAAATATTGATTATTCAAACGAAGTTTTTATGAAATTATTTATTTTGTACATAACATTAATTCTATAACAACTTCCTTTGAATAATCAATATTTGCTATCATTTTTCGACATTTTTTTGAACATCGTCAATAAACTGTTTATAAGTTACTTATAAATAGTCAACAAACTGTCATAAGCTTGATATTGCCATGGTTAGTTAAAATTAAATTCATTAAAAACTAATTTTTCACGAAAAATCGCCTTTATTAAGAAAACTTGATCTTTTAAGTATAGGGACATGATATATGGTCTTAAAGCATTTTTCTTCGTCTTTCAATTTATTGAGTAATATACAGGGGGTCTCATCTGAAAAAACGAACTTTTGACCCCTTTTAAGAAATTAAAAGAGCCATACATAATTCAAAAATAATAGAACAGTGGGTATGGATGAGGTCCTGCGAAAATTATCAAACTTCTAGATGAAGGAGGCATTGCAGTTCTGCAAAGATTATTTAATAAAATCCATGATTCTGCACGGTACACTACTCAGTGACTTTCATCAATCATTATTCCTTTACTAAATAAGCTGACGTGTTCTGATGTGGCCATCCACTTGACTTTACCATACAACCTGGTCCCTCACTTATATTTAATATTTAATAAAATTATTTATAATTATGTAGGGGGGGGGATTAGTTTTTGCATTTTTAGACTTCTGGGATCCCACTGATAATGTATCCAAAATTTGGTTGAGTTTGCTCAAATGGCCTAGATTTTTAATTTTTAACCACCCTCCACCCCCTTAATTTTGGGTCGATATGCACCAAAATCTAATCAGCTCTTAATCTCATTAGGACCAAAACTACGTGTGAAATTTGTTTTGATATTCACACTAGTTTTTGTCGCTAGCTCATCCATAAAATTTGGTAACGCACAGACTAACAAACATTTTGACAAAACAATTGTTATCTCGAAAAATATAATTTTTTCGATGTTCACTTATTAGGGCTTTTTTGTAGACCGAAATGCCATGGTTTCGCTCAATTTTTTTAATCAAAATAGTTTCAGCCGTTTTTGAGATATTTCGAAAAAAAGAAGGAAAAAAAACACTTTTTTCATGCACGATTACAATACTTGACCATACCCTATATGGTAAAGTAAAAAGAACAATGCACGAGAATGTGAAAAATCATAGGCTTATCAGTCTAATGAGCCATACCTACTTTAAAAATATTTCTCAAAATAATACAACAGAGAATCAGTAGAAAATGTGAAGAAAACATTGATAACACATAATTTGGTTTCAGACAAGGTTTGGGTACGAAATAGGCCTTAGTAGTCAAACAAGTACTAGTACAAAACTGTCACGATATGAGGAAAGACGTAGTTCTATGCTTCATTGATTTTGAACAAGCTTTTGACAAAGTACAACGTCATAAACTCATACAAATTTTAACACAATTAGATATATTAGATATTCGGTGCATTGAAAACTTGTATTGGAATCAGACCGCCCAGGTTAGGTTTGATGGTGAAACGACGAAGTCTATTGAAATTTGTAGAGGAGTACGACACCTCTCTTGTTTAACCTGTATTCTGAGAAGATATTTCATGGGACACTCGAAGATGTCGAAAAGGGTATCAAAGTGAATGGAATATGGGTAAATAATATTAGATATGCTGATGACACAGTGTTGATTGCTGACAATATGGGTGATCTTCAAGTGTTAATTAATGTGTAGGAAAATATAGTTCAAATATGGGTCTTAACATCAACAACAACAAACAAAATATATGATAGTGACTCGTAATCCGGAAAACTTTAGAACCGCCAGTAGTATACATCCAATGGTTTATTGATAGAAAGAGTGAGTATATTTAAATTCTAGGGTCGTGGCTTTGCGAGGACTGGACATTAGATTTGGAGATAAAATGCCGAATAGAAACATGCCCGGAGTGCCTTCATGAAGTTCAAGAACGTTATGACAAACTCGGAATTCGATTTCAGCCTTAGGATGAGGTTTATACAGTGCTATGTTTGGTCGGTTCTGTTAAATGGGATGGAGAGCTGGACTTTAAAAGTTAGAACTATTAATAAAATAGAGGCCTTTGAAATGTGGGTTTACCGTCGAATACTCAAAATACCATGGACAGCACGGATAATGAGTGAGGAAATCCTCAGAAGAATTCGACGGAGAGCGAAAGCTACTAATAATAATAATATTAAAGAAAACTGCATGCTTAAGGTATATTATGCGAAACACGAAGTACCAGTTATTACAACTAATTATTGAGGAAAGATTGAGGGTAGGAGAGGAATTGGTAGGAAGAAGATGTCATGGCTGCGCAATATTAGTCACTGGCAGGAGAATACGGACGGTGCAAGGGCTGATACATGTCTCAAGGAATCGAGAGGAAATGGAAAATGTGGTCGCAAAATGTGGTGTCAAAAAACTGCCCCCGGGATCACTTTTGAATACCTATCCCTAAAACTCGTACTTTTGTCGATTTTACCCCATTTTGACCTTGAAGCATCACGTTTCCGACAAAGACGACTCTATATATTTTTAAACTAGATTAAATTTTCTACAATTGAAATTAAGTTTCATCTTAATTGGATAATGTTAACATGAGATTGAAGTTTCATGGAAAATGCTGGATATCTATTATATAAATCTAAGAATTTTAACAAAAAAGTGGTCCAAGTAAACGTTCAAGTCAACAAAATTTCCTAGACAATGAGATAGGAATCAAGTTTCTAGGATGAGTGGTTTTCATTTTATGAAGGAAAAACTGCGATTTTTTGCAAAAAAATTGGATTTTTTTCAAAACTTCAATCTCATGTTACCATTATCCAATTAAGATGAAACTTTATTTAAATTTTAGCAAATTTAATCTAGTTTAAAAATGTATAGAGTCGTCTTTGTCGAAAACGTGCTCCTTCATGGTCAAAATGGGGAAAAATCGAAAAAAGTACGAGTTTTAGGGATATTCAAAAGTGATCCCGGGGCTGTTTTTTGACAGGCGCTAGTACCGATTCTACTGAACCTAAATAGATGAAATTGTTATCATTTTAGGCGTAATTTAAAGAGCTTTAATTTATCTAATAAACATCTTTTTGATTTGATAAGCCTTTTTAGAGTTATTCAAGAAAAACTGAAAAACTCCGAAATTTTTTCATTTTAAGGCGCGTAGAAAAATTTCCACAACACAGATTTGGGGGAAAACTTAGGGTAGTAATATTGGAGTACCAATAAAGGTATTCCAGCAATAAAATCTTTACCGGAAATTATTTCCTGTTTATGCTATTTTTTCACGTAATTTGCCTGGACTAATAGCCAAATTCAAATATTTATTAACCACTAGCTCTCATTTTAACTTTTTTAACTTGATTTTTTGTTTTTTGATTCCACAATATAGGTATCTGGCTTGATGCTTTCATCTGCCAACTCTTTTTTTATTTTTCAGGTATAAAGTCCATGTGTTCAGTTTTCACTTTTTTTTAAATTTAAAATTAAACGGTGGTTTGATGGAGGGGGTAGAAGATTATACTCAAATGATTTTTTGTTATTTAATTTAAAAATTTTTTTTTTTAATTTCAAGTTTTCCTCAATATAATTATTTTTAAATAAGCTTTTTTTCTTCATCTTATCTATTTCTTAATCCGTCATTTTTTTGTACAATGATTATCTACACTCTGATCGTTTAAGTTGTTTTGACCTTCGACTAAACAAAAACAAAAATCTTAAAATAGTATTAGATATTTAAACCACCAACAAAAAAAACTCAATTCAATCAAAAGTAGGTAAAGAATATCAACAAATTCCGAATAAAATAATTTATTAGGACGTCATTTTAAACCTCTTAAAAAAACCCCGACGATTCTGAAGATTGTCCCTCCTTCTTCAGGATTTAAAAGATTCAACCAAGTCAAAACAGTGACATAAAAAAAAAAAAAAAAATTAAAAATAATTGAAAATATTTTGTTTTTGCCAAGAGTAGCAGAGTATAAAGAGAGAAACCAAGAGGTTTTTCTCTGCTTGAAGCTAAATAAATGTACAGACATATATCCCGTATGGAAATAAATAGATTTTCGAAATATGTTTTTTATATATTTTAGAAAATATATTAAAAATATAAAATTTTTGTGTTAAATTTATATAGATTTTTTGTTTTTTATATATTAATATAATTATATTTTAAGAATATATCATCATCATTGAGTATACAGTCCTAAGACTGGTTTGATGCAACAATCCGTCTCCACTGACTCTGTCCCCCGCCAGCTGTTTGACCTCTCTAAATGTCTGGCATCCCATATCCCCAATTATTTGGTTGAAATATTCTAATCTGGGTCTTCCCTTCCCCTTTTCTTTCCCACCTCCCCTCCAAGATATCCCTAAGCAGTCCCCCATGTCTCAGTGTGTGCCCCATCATCTGACCTCTTCTCTTCTTCAGACTCTTCAGGTTCTTCTTTCTCCGATTCTTCCAAGAACTTCTTCATTTGTAATTTTATCCATCCATTTGATATTCATCATTCTTCTGTAGCACCACATTTCGAAAGCCTCCAATCTCTTTCTCTCCGCTTCTCCAATTGTCCAGGTTTCACACCCGTACATGGCTATGCTCCATACATATGTCTTCAATAGCAACTTCCTGTTTGCTAAGCTGATTGAGGAGGAGCATAGTAGTTTTTGTTTTGAATTAAACCCCATTTTTGCTTGGGCAATTCTTGATTTAATTCTCGTTTTCGCTCCTCCCATCCCATGTTATTTTACTTCCTAGGTAGCGGAATTCCTTAACTCCTTCTAGGTTTTCTTGGTTAATTTTGATGCATTCCTGTCTCGTTTGTTCTTTTTTTGTACATACTAGGACCTTGGTTTTATTCTTGTTTATTTTCATTTTGATTTCTTCTATTAGGATTTGGTTAATTCCATTCAGGGCGTCCTCTAATTCTTTTTTATTGCTTCCTAGAAGGGCAATGTCATCGGCAAATCTTAACATAGCGATCTTTTGACCTTGGATTTCGATACCTGTATCAATTTTGTCTTTGAATTCTTTAATCGCTTCTTCTATGTATAAGTTGAAAATCATGGGTGACAGCACACATCCTTGTCTTACACCTTTTTTATTTTGGCTTCTCTTTGCTCATCACCAATATTTATAATTGCCGTCTGGTTTTGATATAGATTGTAGATTAGTCTTCTCTCTGAATTTTATTCCCGCCTGTTTTAATATTTTAAACATAATTTCCCAATTGACGTTATCGAATGCTTTTTCTAGGTCTATGAATCCGATGTAGACAGATTCTTCCCTGATAAAAGCCCTTTCTATTATTAGTCTAAGAGAGAGAATTGCTTCTCGGGTGCCTCTGTTTCTTCTAAAGCCGAACTGGTCTTCCCCAGATTTTCTTCAACTCTTTGTTCTATTCTTCTTTGGATTATTTTGGTTAGGATTTTGGAGGCATGTGAGGTTAGGCTAATGGTCCTGAAATTTTCACATTTATCCGCGCCTGTCTTTTGGGAAGTGTGACTATTTTGTTTTTTTGGAAATCTTTTGGGATGATTCCCAATTTATAGATTTTGCTAATTAGTTCAAAAAGTTTGTCACGTGCCTTTTCTCCAGAGTTCTTTAGGATTTCAGCTTGTATCTTGTCTATTCCGGGTGCTCTATTATTTTTATTAGAAGAATATATAGAAAACATAAACTTTATATAAATTTAATACAAAAATTTTATATTTTTAATATATTTTCTAAAATAAATAAAAAAATATTTCGAAAATCTATTTATTTGCATACGGGAAATAAGTTACTAGGGCATACTCGAATATATTTGTGTAATAAATTTCTACAATTTAGTAGTGTACATGAACATGTACATTCTGTTTTATTGGTTTTATCTATTACAAATTTTGAATAAAATTCATTAGAATATTATGTACATGTTCGTGTACAAGGGGTCTGAAAGGGTTAAATTAAAACACAGAGCTTTTATTAAAAAAGCTAGACGTTTCGTGTTTCGTCAATATATTTTGACTTCCTCAGTGGCTGGTTTCATCACTCCTTAAAATAAATTGAGGAAACGTCAGGCTTATTTAATATAAAAATAATTTTTAAGAAAAAATAAAAACCGACTTCAAAAAAATTAAATGCAACAAATAAAATACACTAAAAGGTATAAAATAATTATTATCTTATTTAGTTACAACTAAACTACGAAATATTAACATGAAATTACTTTTTGAAGTCGGTGCCAAACAAACCATACCTATAAACGAGCGTACCCGCCAAACGTACTAAGTAAGATCCGTCGAGTGCGATTCATAAAAGGTATGTTTGGCACCAACTTCAAAAAGCAATTTCATGTTAATATTTCGTAGTTTAGTTGTAACTAAATAAGATAATAATTATTTTATACCTTTTAAGTGTATTTTATTTGTTGCATTTAATTTTTTGAAGTCGGTTTTTATTTTTTTCTTAAAAATTATTTTTATTTTTTCTCTTTTAATGATGTTATTAATAGTTAATAGAGTAAAGGGTGTGTAGTTTCACAGTGAATGAAATAAAACTCAAAGAGGTTTATACAAACTCAATATATTTCGGATTATTAGTCCATCATCAGGAGTTTACAAGACAATACTAATAATAATTGAACGAGTGGTCGCCATTCTTGACATTCAAATCATGGTTCCCAATATAACAAAATATAACATTCAAATCTTACACAAGAAAAACACCAATGAAAATTTAAAATTTAAAAAATTTAAAAAAATTGTTTTACAAAGATTTTTCTTTTTTTTAATTATAAAATATATAAATGTAAATATAAGAAATCTAAGTAAATATGAATATTAATATAAATAAAAATTACAAGTATAAATATAAAGTCTTTTTAGAATTGAATTAGAAAGTAAAATTACAAATTTAAGTCATAGACACAAAATTAATTATAAATATCAGTTTACAAATAAGCCTAAATAACATATAGAGATGAAGAATTAAGATAAAATATAATAGGGATAAATTAGATGAGATAAATTACAATATACAACAATTTTTGTGGTTATCTCATATATCAAACTGTCATTTATTTTAAAGACTGAAGGCGCGTGATTTGAATTTAATTTTGATTGTAATTTGGGAAATAGTATATATTTGAGAGAGACTGAGGTTAAGTTTTTTAATTTTTGTTAATTAGTAGATCTATTATTGTGGAATTTCTAATGTCCTGCTGGTTATTGAGAATTTTATCTTTTTCAATTATAGCTTTCTTAATTTCGGTTGATTCTAACAGGTCTAGTTTTCGGCTTTTAGAGGCAAAGTGTAGTGGTATAGGATTTTGGGGTGAAGGTGAGTGATTGTTTTCAATAAGGTGGTCTGCGAAGGCGGAGGTTGGATCACTCTGTATGGTGTCTGATTGCAACTTTCTTAACGAACTCAAATGTTCTTTATACCGGGTTTTGAAAGTTCTGCCCGTCTGACCAATATAAAACGAGTCGCAGTCTTGACATTCAAGTTTATAAACACCAGATTTCTCCTTTGGGTCAATTTTATCAAGTTTATTATTAACTAATATAGATGACAGGTTAAAGTTGTTATATAATGCTGGGGTGATACCCTGTTTGTGTAAAAAATTGTCAGCCTTTTATTCAATGTTTCACCGTCTCATAAACATCCCATTGTCCCCTGAAAACTACAATTTAGAACTTAATACTATCCATCAAATAGCAGAAAACAACGGCTATCCCTCAAGCATAATAAAATATCCTCCGAAAACTAACATTTAGAAAAACCCTGGCCCTAATTGAACCACCTCCCCCTCAAACAGACAAAATTTATAGAAAACTTCCCTTCATCTCTGATCAATTTAATAGACCAATAGTCACTTTTTTACACAAACAGGGTATCACCCCAGCATTA
Source organism: Forficula auricularia (assembly GCA_024734495.1). NCBI lineage: Eukaryota > Metazoa > Arthropoda > Insecta > Dermaptera > Forficulidae > Forficula > Forficula auricularia. The sequence goes on from JALMQS010000214.1 coordinate 560,863, forward strand.
TATAACAACTTTAACCTGTCATCTATATTAGTTAATAATAAACTTGATAAAATTGACCCAAAGGAGAAATCTGGTGTTTATAAACTTGAATGTCAAGACTGCGACTCGTTTTATATTGGTCAGACGGGCAGAACTTTCAAAACCCGGTATAAAGAACATTTGAGTTCGTTAAGAAAGTTGCAATCAGACACCATACAGAGTGATCCAACCTCCGCCTTCGCAGACCACCTTATTGAAAACAATCACTCACCTTCACCCCAAAATCCTATACCACTACACTTTGCCTCTAAAAGCCGAAAACTAGACCTGTTAGAATCAACCGAAATTAAGAAAGCTATAATTGAAAAAGATAAAATTCTCAATAACCAGCAGGACATTAGAAATTCCACAATAATAGATCTACTAATTAACAAAAATTAAAAAACTTAACCTCAGTCTCTCTCAAATATATACTATTTCCCAAATTACAATCAAAATTAAATTCAAATCACGCGCCTTCAGTCTTTAAAATAAATGACAGTTTGATATATGAGATAACCACAAAAATTGTTGTATATTGTAATTTATCTCATCTAATTTATCCCTATTATATTTTATCTTAATTCTTCATCTCTATATGTTATTTAGGCTTATTTGTAAACTGATATTTATAATTAATTTTGTGTCTATGACTTAAATTTGTAATTTTACTTTCTAATTCAATTCTAAAAAGACTTTATATTTATACTTGTAATTTTCATTTATATTAATATTCATATTTACTTAGATTTCCCATATTTACATTTATATATTTTATAATTAAAAAAGAAAAATCTTTGTAAAACAATTTTTTTAAAATTTTTTAAATTTTAAATTTTCATTGGTGTTTTTCTTGTGTAAGATTTGAATGTTATATTTTGTTATATTGGGAACCATGATTTGAATGTCAAGAATGGCGACCACTCGTTCAATTATTATTAGTATTGTCTTGTAAACTCCTGATGATGGACCAATAATCCGAAATATATTGAGTTTGTATAAACCTCTTTGAGTTTTATTTCATTCACTGTGAAACCACACACCCTTCACTCTATTAACTAACATCATGTTTCACCTAAAA